>JAQISU010000022.1:1017500-1225000 GCA_029339505.1 Unio delphinus | reverse complement strand
CATATTTATATATTCATTAACCTACCCACCCATCCATTCATCCATCTATACATCAATCTATACAAGTTTTCAGCCATCTATCGTGTGTGTCAGCGTACTGACCTACAATACACTTTTGTATGTATACCTGCCAAATGCCGGGATGACATTCTCTTTCTTTCTCTGTGATATCGTTCTTTATGTAGGTATATGTTTAAAAAGTACTAAAATGCCTTTTACAGCATCTCATGGCAACGACAAGATACCTGTTACAAGTATGCATCATTAGATATGTGATGTTTTGTCAAAACAATGAATCTCTTGTCAGGAAAATGACAAGAGCAAGAATGAAAACACGAAAAAAAACGTCTTACAACATGTATTGTTATCGAGTTGGTCAAACAATTTATTAGCAAGTATCATCTCGTGTTCCGAATGAGGCACTAATCGTGTCAAAATATAATCAATGAATCTGAAAACTATATAAAAAGACTTAAATAGTTAGTATTTTGAATATTCGTACACTGTCTGGCATTTATGTGGAAATATCGTTGTGGCCTAGGATATATATGAACTGTTTGAAAATTTTGGCGTGGCAGGTATGGTATTACTTTTTAAATAATTATGTTTTTTCGAGTGGATAGGGCAAGGCTGTTGATATTTGCAAATACCATTAAGGTTCCTGTGAGTATTTTCTTCTTTTGGCCATGAATAATGTGTTTGGTGGATGCTTTGCCATACGCACAACACTATATAAGTTTGGTCCATTTTTACCGATTCTTTTTTCAAAATCTTTGAAATATACTGTATCAGAATTGTTAATTATTGACCTAGTGACCATGTAAATAAATGCGTATCACACTTATTTTTATATTATGGGGCACTTATTACAAACGATTTCATACATATTTGTTTAAAACTGTAAACAAAGCGTGACGGACTAAAGAGTTTAGTTATAAATTATATTACCGACGCCTGTTAAAAAATTGTAAAGATGATTAGTGCATACATATCAAATTTGCGAGAGTTAATAAGATTTTGAAATTAGTATATTATCCTGAAGTCGGATAAGACGTCGTTTTTAAAATAGCTGCATATTGCTATTAGAACACTTGGGGCCCCGAGTGGCCGAGTGGTCTAAAGCGCTTTCCGTTACGGATCACTGCCGTCTCACCTCTGCCTGCGTGGGCTCGAGTCTAAGATTCGGCTAATGTAGTTATGTGAGAAAGCTTGCCAGTAGCTTCTCGTGGGTCGTTGGTTCTATCTGGGTTTTTTCCCCGCATTCTTCCTCCACAAATAATACTGGCCGCCATGTAAAGCCTATTGTGTGCTGAAAAATGGCGTTAAACCCTAAAACAACAACTACAACTATTAGAACACTTAGTCATCGGTAACTTTCCAAAAACATTGGATCAGCCTTCCTGGAATTAAAAAAGAAACATTATCGCTAAATTATTGATCGTATTATTATTATAGTTTGCATTTCAACGATATGATGTTCATCAATTTAATGTGTTATTCCTCTCATTCACTTCGAGATACATGTATGGAAAACAGAACAATGTTTGGACAATCGCTTCATCGATCCAAACTGCATGAATCGATGTTGATGACGTGGTGTATCGATACAAATACTCGAGATTATAAAGATTTGTTGATCATATTCTCAAGGACGCTTTTCGAAATCAATACCTGATCATCGTCAGTGAAATAGTAACGTTTTATACACAGTAAATAATGCTATTTCAAGGTATGCTTTAGTGGATAATTTATGGTGAATGAATTACAAACATAGAGGTTTCGTTGCTACCTCGGTAACACAAGAACAAACACAATAGATAAAACATGTTGTTTCAATGCCATAAAATTGGATGTAATCTTAAAATAAAAGATTTGAAAAAGAATATTAAATTTTAAATATCTGCTTTGAAGGTGGACCGTTATCTGCAGCAGCCCAAACGCCAATCAATGTTGAATCTTTAAAGAGGTAAAACGTCTTTAATACCAGTACCACATCTGTATTCTGTCACGTTCAGCAAGTACATTTTGTGTTAGGAAATATATTTCAGCTATTACGCGTGCATTTAAAATTCATGTAGGAAACGCTATCGGAACAACGAGTGAAACATCGATTAATCTTCCCGAGAACAGTTATGTCATGCTTTTGTTAAATCAAATGTAACAAGTTCGCTTCCGGGTCTTTCGGTACGTTTTGGAAACAAAGAGAAGCAAAGCAAATAAATGTTATTTTATATTTAAATTCTCTTGAAGCATTAAACCGATAATGCCTTATAATTTCGTTTCGTTGCTGCAAAATCCGACAAAACCTAGCATTTGATGCGACATGGATTTCTGTTTGAAATACATGGATTGGAGTAACAAAGGTTTTCTCTAATAATTCAAATATAGTTCCAATATGTTGTTTTGCCAAAGAGTTTTGTTTCCAAAGACAAGGTGCAATCCTGTATGTCACAGATTTTATATACTCAAACGGAAAGCACGATGTTTAAATTTCTATTAATATGTTGTTGTTTTATCACAAATGAACTGCAAGTTGAATTCATCGTCATAACAAACAGTAATTTTGGCTCTAGCGTTCAGTTTATTAAAGAGCCAATACAATCGTATCATTGATCAATACAGTGTACTCAAAACCTGACGACATTTCTGAAAGGTCGGATTCTGCATAAGTACTCGTATTACCAGATAGAAATACGTAATTTAAAACACAATTCTCCAAGCATACATGTTGTTTGACCGCTTACATTACATTTAAAAAGTTGTGGATAAATCTATGGGGTTAAGAGTCATTTATATCCTGCCTATTAAGACATACATTCAAACTTTCCTAAGTCTCTTTTGTATACTAAAAAGGTAATTAAAGTTTGAATATCTGCATTGAAATTAGACCACTATCTGCAATAACACCAATACCAATCAATGTTGAAACTTGAAACAGATTAAACGTTTATAATGAAAGTTCCATGTCTTTAGTATGTAACATTCAACGACTAGATTGTTCTTAATTAGGACGTGTTCCTGCTAATACGCTTGCGTTTGAAATACATGTCGACAATGTTATCGGGAACTACGACTAAAAATTCGATTCAAAGTTTTCATGAACGTACATGAGTCTGTGTTTTTTACCACCATTGCAACAAAGTTACTTCCGGGCCTCTTGGTACGTTATCCCCATTCAATAAAATTTATTGAAAACACTCACAAACCAAGGTTTCTTCCACTTTTGTTTGACAAGGCAAACTTCCTACCAAAGTAATTCCTACGCGATAACGACAAACCAACTTTTGTTTCGTCAAAACTCAATATTTTAATCCTCTACGCCAACTAGACAAAACTATTTTTTAATTAAAAACCACGCGACACCTTCCACGGTAAACACTCTTTTGTTAAGGACTATCATCTCCACCTTAAGGAAAACATTTCCTATTTAATGTTCCATAAATAAAGTGCTAAGTATATTGCATTATTATTAATAATTTTAAAAGGGAATTTGTATAGTAACTAATCTTTACAAACTCTAATCGATTTACATAATCTATAATGATATGACAACAAAAGCAAACACAAACACCGTGAAGTTAGAAAACATAGAAAATGATGCAAATATAAAAGGTAGAAAACATTATTAGGTCTTTAAGTTTGTTGTTGCAGTCGAAATGGGTGCGTTTTAAGAGCACTCTTGAAAAGGGATCACTGTGTCTTTGTGTCTAAGTTTAATGGGCAATTCGTTCCACGTTGTTGTCCCTGGTATAGAAAAGAACATTGTCCATATCACTTCTTTCTCATAATGGGAATAATGAGCATACGATTGTTAGAAGAGGAGCGTAAGTATCTTTTTGGAGCATACACATGGGTGAGGCCAGATATGTAAAGGAGTCCGTCAAAGTGAAAACTAACACAGAGAACATATTTTGTGTTTGATTCTTGCTCCTGAGGTGTGCTATGATCGTGGTACTCTAAAGATGATAGATCGAGCAGCTGTGTTTTAACTTGTTTAAATTTCTGAAGTAGATAATGAGACGAACAAGACAGAATTGAGATAGAATATTCCAGTCTTGAATGTACTAATGCACATACAAGTGTTGTAGTGGCATCAACTGAAAGATATTTGTGAATGGGACTGATGCGTCTCAGCTCAAGATATGCAACCCTGAATATGTTCCTCACATGTTGTTGCAATTTGAGAGCACTGTCTATAGTAATACCTAGGTTTCATACTGACTGTATGAATTTAATGTTGGTGTTGCTGATATTTATTGTCTGGGGTAAGGGATGTGAATGGGAAATTACTGTGGCAAGGGCGATATGCAGACTGTACATTGCTAAACAGACTGTTTCAATTTAGATGAGATATAAGTTCTGTTAGAACAGATTTCTCTTATATTTTTATATAAACGGGACATTAAAAACTGGTTCGGTAGTTATTTAAATCGTTATTGTTTAGTGTTGGCTTCTTTATCAGAGGCTTCATAACGGCAGTCATGAAAATGATGGGAATTTCCCGGATGATTGAGTGGTATTAATTACATCAGTTAGTGAAGGTAATATTGGGTCTAAGTACTCAAGCTGTAGTGATGTTGAAATTGTATCGATCAAGTTCACATGACTTTTGTGCACTGTTCATCACGATTGTCCGTACTAAATCCATATACATGGGTTCAAATGCTGCTAACGGTTGTTGCTGAAATTCTGTATCGTATCTGTATGGTGACAACAAATTGAAACTGTGTTGTCATGCTTATCTTTAATGGTTTGTACCTCGTCATGAAAGAAATTGTCAAAAATGTCAGGATGGTCTACTGCAGAGAATGTAGTTGGAAGTGGTGTATATTTGTTCCTTGACATTAATTTGTTAGCTGTTTCGAAGAGCTCTTTGCAGATTGCCCTCTCCGTAACCTTAGTACTGTAAATGAACTGTTTGTGACCTTCTGCATAGCGGCTTCATATATTCGCTTATGAATAGTGAGTCTAGTGAACAGCCAAAGCCTAGCCGCTTTACGGTGGTCTCTTTAAGACGTGGAAAGATGGTCCTTAATATTGCTATACCACGGATAACACTTTTGAATTGATACTCTCACGTGGTGGCTGGGGCATGTTTTTCAGGCAATGAACGCATGCAGTTATTCTGCTGTAGGATGCAAGCATGTTGTTAGGTTTGCTTGGATGTCATTCATTAGTTTTGTTTTGATTATCGTATGGCGGTTTCTCTTAGTAGCAAACAAATGTGGAGGGTTAGGGTCTGATACGCCCAGATGGCATATAATGAAGAGTTGATCTGATGCAATTTCGTGGGATACAAGGGTGAATCGTAGATTATTATCTTCATGTCTACAAAGAATCCAGTCTAAAATCTGACCATGTTTGTGGGTGGGTTTGTTAACTGACTGTTTAAGGTTGAAACCATGAAAAGAATCTAGGAGTTTTTATGTCAAAGTGAAAGTTGAAATCTCCAAAAATAATTTAGTTGCCATTTTTCGAATGTCCTTACCCCAGGAGATTTAGAAACTGTTCCAAAAGATAGACTATATCAGCATGTTGTTCTACTAGGAGGATGGCGGTAGAAGCAGCAAAGTTGGACTGACCTTTGTTCCAGCAATCTTCATTTGCTCGTGTGTACGTGGGATTATGGGTTAGGTGTACATAAATGTTAGACTGTATGTAAGACGAGCAATGATGATACTAGTTGAGTGCTTTGATGACATTGACTAAATGTTGTTATACGTTAATACAGGCCTCAGACTACAAGCATGTTCTTCTAATCTTTCAATAATATGCTCCTTAACCATAATTAAGAGACATTAATAGCATTAACCTACCTTAGTTTAATACATTATCTATGGCTGATCTTATCATGGGTTTATCGGCCCGTTTTGTGTCATACAAATGTACATTAACGTAAAAATCGGTTAATCGTCTCCAAGATTAGACCTGCCACGTGTTTGCTACTTCAAGCGCATCAGAACCACTCCGAGACATCTCTGTCAAATTTGGTAGATTGAAAGAAAGAAATAATGCAAAGAAAGTAAAAACGCTGTATATGCTTTCAAACAATTAAACAGTTAGCAAGTGAGAATGTCTTAGATTTGCTGTAAATCAGAAAACAGTGTGCATTTAAGTAAGAAGTGCACTCTGTTTTTGAAACGTATGCATTGGTGCAAGCATGTTATGCTCTAGTGATTGAAATGTAGTTTCAGTAAGTATCTTTTTCGACCATTTTTGATCACAAGCAGAATTGTGTGATATTGTTCGGTCGACTTTAGGGCGCTCAAATGGAATATGCAGATGATCAAGCTTTAATTGTTTTCGCCGGAATCTATTATCAAAACAATTGCTGCAAGTTTGTTCATGGTCACTTTGAGTTAAAACTTACAACTTTCCTGTTTTAGACGTGTAACGACAGATAATACCACCTTGTGTTTTATTCTGAAGATATAACGTGCCAATAAAATCGAATCATATTCAACACAACGTTTTCTCAGTCTATAAACATTTCTGTAAAGTTATGCCCTACAAGTACCAACTACAAATCAGTGCTTGAGAAACATATCTACGGGATTACCTTTTCTGCGATGCCGATTTAAATTGGAACCATTTGGATAAATACCTGAGTTGATTAGAAAATGCATATCTTGGGTCACAATGATATGCATACAAAGAATGTTATCGGCATATTTTAAGAACAACCAAGGTTAATGCAAATCTTGCTTTACAGTCAAACAGCCTAACACCGTATTGCCTAAACTACAGCAACATATTCACACATGCCTTCTTGTTCATTGCCAAAAATGAACACATTACTCTCGATGCCGACGCGAAAAACTATTTAATTAGAACTAACTCCCTCTACTCCGCGATACAATTTTTTGTTGAAAAAAAAAACATACTGTGTTTTAATTTTTCCAAAATAATATGCTAAATCACAGCGTTTAGGAATCGGTTTATTGTTTTTATTTTGAACATGATATATTGGGGTTAGTAGCAAAATAAAAGCAAAGGTCCAATAACCAAATAATAGATTTAATTTTCAGAAACTTAAGCAAATTTCGTGTTATAACGATTAAAAACCAACGATGATCATGCTTGCCGTGATAGTACTTGAAATGATTGATCTTATTGACTTTTGCTCCTAGAAACTAAACGCATGTTATATCTCTTTAATATCACGGGGCAGGTATTGCAGAAGCTTTCATACAGTTTTGTCGAAATATCAATATCGTAAGAGAAAATAGCGAGAGGGACTCGAAAGTCGGGATAAAAGCGAGACTCTCGCGTTGTTTCAAAACTGTCAAAATAATAAGTATACTCAGTTAAAATTTGGTGACGTCATTAGAGCTTGGAATTATATACTTCCCTGAAGTCCTATAAAACATCATTTCTCGTAAACTGCTAAATGCTACGTAAGTCGTTTATATATGAGTTCCTCTTCAATAAACGACATATAAGTATTCGCGGGATAAACACAGGGACGTGCCCTCCACATTATTGATCGTACGATCGTTTGCATGACAGCATGAATTATCCATGTCAATTTAATGTACCATGTTTCTCGCCTTGAAAGAGTTGTACAAAAACAAAACCAGATTCGTGTTAGTATGAAGTACGAATTGATAAATCGACCAAAACGGTATAGATAGATTTTACATGATGACACAGTGGAGTGGTGGGTGCGGCGCGATATTCCAAATAGAAAAGATATATTTACATGATACTCAAAGGAGCTATTTGAACTTATTACAAAATCTTTACTTAAAGTATAATTTTAAACAGAATAAATTTTATTATTAAATAGAACATTTTGGTGTAGCATTAATGACAACAACAGAACAAAACAATCATATACACGTGTTTGTCGTCATGGCAATAGAGAGAACGCATCTGTCAGCTCAACTGAACTGATAAGTATAAACTGATAACGATCAGTGCAAAACTAGTATCTAAGTAGCCTATGCGTTTAAGACTCGTAATAAATGTTTTTTCCAAGGCAAATACAAAACATAGACAAGACAAACAAAGAAAATACAAAATCCGTTGTAGTTTGCAAAACTTTACACGGCTGTTTCTACAAGAATGAAACCTTTAAATGTATTAATGCTTTAAGTAGTTTGTTTTTTCAACTTGTTCAGATGCAGGAAAGTTTTTGTATTGACCTAGAACTCGATGGGTCATAAAATCTGTTGTTTTATGTAAATTTATTTGTGTACGAATGATACCCAGGAGTTTTCATTGTTATAGTAGTAATTATAGCACATGAAACAAATTTAATAAATTATTTAAAGGAAACTGTGCTGGCTGCAAAATAAAACTTTATTTTCAACCCAATAAAATCAATGAATGCTGATCTTTTTGTGCAGCTTTTATGTTTCTCCGACATAATGAAAGCTATATATCTTACATGTGATGAGATGCATTACATTCTCTGTTTTGCAGGTGTGTGTATGTGTCTGTGTGTACTGTATGTTGTAATATATATATATATATATATATATATATATATATATATATATATATATATATATATATATATATATATATATATATATATTGGTATGCCTTTATATACGTATGTTGGAATCAATCTTTGTAATGCAATTTAGTTGGTGCATTTTTAAATAAATTCTTTGTCTAACCGTGGGTTGGTGAGGAAAGAGCGAAACTTGCAAACGTAATTTTTTAAATTTTATTATCAAACTGAAATGAAAATATAAATATCGGTGACGGCGCTGAATCAAGCTAGTATAAAAAGAAGACATGTCAATCTATGAAAATGTTATTCATTAAAATGAATATACTTTTGGCACATACAGAAAACGAGTTAATGAAACAAACATGTAAATATAGATTACTTATTTATTGTGTCGTTTTGTTTTCGAAACGATGCAAATGTCGTTGGAGATACAGACATGATATATTTTAAACCTATTTCCCATTCGTTTAATGGTTTTGCAACCAAAATTAAGTCTGATAATCTTTTGCGCTCTCTCTCTCTCTCTCTCTCTCTCTCTCTCTCTCTCTCTCTCTCTCTCTCTTCAAGTATTCTTTTTCATTTATCTCAATTTTTCGAGCTATATCTGTATCATTATATATCGCCCGATACCCTTATCTTGAGTTTTACTACTTTTTTATTTGAAATTCATTTCTATTTTTATTTAAATCATCAATATAAATATCGTTAAGTAATCTCAATAACGTTATCTAATTCATCGGTGTAGCTGACAGACTTAGCCTTCTTACAAATACATTAATGCCAACAAAACCCACTAATCTGACAATTCCTTGCTAAATATGCGTGTGCTGTATACATAATATGCTAGTATACATGTTACGTGATAGTTTATCGGCTTCTATATAAATTGTTCCCGGTATACAAAACACCAAGTAATATATTATATATTCACACCACAACCACGTAACACGTGTGAGAGTTTCAACTGTCTATTTTAGACGCCAGTCATTGACAATACACATAGCCACTACGTTGTCAGGTAGATTTTGACGTGAATAGTCGAAGTTGTAGCGCAAAAGGAAATTGGTTTAAGACATACTCAAAAGCTCAAGACAATTGATGTCAATTTGTTTCTCTCACAAAGACGGATGTCCTCAAGGTCTTGTATCGTCGGTGTCATTACAAACAAGCCACTGTGAGAGCCATTACTCGTAATATCGAATCTTGATGGTGCCTGGATAATTATTGGAATATATGCTACTGCATACGTTCTCGCTATAAACGATCTTTAAGTCGAAATCCAAATGAAAAGCAGACAGATTTTCAATCAGACAAACCCAATGTCAACCAAATATACATGTTTTCCACTGCTCGATAACTAATTAGTATGTAGCTGCCGAAATAAAACTTTGAAACTATTGGCTTCATCTCAATTATTTGTAGGAGCCAGCATGCCAATGACCTTGGTGTAGCTCATTTGAAAAGGAACATTTGAGTTGATACCAAAAGTATGTATCAAGCATAGCTTCGTTTTGTTGCTGTTAACGGATCTGAACCCATTTGCGGTCCTTAAATGTATTAGAGAAAGTAGCCGACACACGTTAAACTATCGCAAAAGATTTACATGCTGTGCGTGTAAAGACATGTTAGTAACATTATTTACTTCTTCGTTGACAGCAAATACCATACCCATTGTTTGTTTGTCACAACAAAACTGCCCAGAAATGCGACATCTTCATATTTATTCCTTACCGCTAGAATATCTGCAACAGGAGCGATCACGTTTGTAATGCTTTTGTTTATCATGCTAATATTCTCCAGAAAGTAGCAAAACTTGGTGCTGAAAACAATATCAAATTGCCGCTGATTGCTGACGCTAAAAGTTGTCCAGCAGAAGTTCGCGTACTTGAGAAGAACCTATTAGTAGCCTTTGTCAGTAAAGAAGTTCGCATTTGCATATTTCCCCATATTCCTTTTTCCGCATCTTTATTATCTGTGGGCGCAGACACATTTTAAATTTTGCACCGATATAATAAGTGGTCCTGTTAGAGTATCGCCAAATTTCAGTACGTGTCTGTTAATTTCTGTATTAGCAATTGTTTACGTTGTATTGAGCTTTTAAAACCTCACATCATATTTCTTCTTTCCCGACTGCCACAATATGACAGTAGTTTGAACTGGCTGCGACAGAACACACGTGTTTCTAAATATATTGCGTACTATATGCCTGAATTAAGACAACGTAAGTATCTATATGCTAAATCCAAGACACTTAGCGATATGGATGATGCCGTAGGCAGCTTTAATGTCGCCATTTTTCAGACTGAGCAATTGCTGAAATATGTGACATAATGTCAGGTTGCTAATTTTGTGAACACATATAGCAGAGTGCCATCCATAGAAGCACATGAGCAACAGGATAAAACAGATGCTATGAGAAACTTACTTCATCCGGTAAAAGCAGTAGTAACCAAAATAGCATTTCACATTTATCGATGTGTTTACTGGCATACATTGTAAACAGAACAAGCGATAAGAGGTAACTAAAGGACATTCAAAAACGAACATAAATGCAAACGCAGAAGACATGAAACTGAGCCAGAAGAAATCTTCGAGCAAACTTTAGATGTTTAAGAAGAAGAAGAAGCGGGTAGAGTTGAACTGGTTTCTGCGTGGGTCAGATCTTGCAGAAAAAGGCTACATATAATTTATTGATAACACGGTTGAATGGAGAGATATAGCTGCAAAGACACAAAATAAATTAGAAACGATATCGCGAATTCTAACCTGCTCTTCAGCAAGAAAGCTGGAAAATATATCAGATAACTAAGAGACATTGACATTAGATGAAAATTGGTCCGATTGGAGCTCGAGAAAAATAGGTCTAGATTTAGGTCTGAAAATAAAACAGGTAGAGCTGTCAAATACTACGGACTAATTGCATTACTAAAGCTGCTCGCCGCCAGGAAACAAGCAGGAAACGTAGGTATAGAAGTTGACGAGATCACTGAGATACTAGATATTTGTCTTCAGCAAAGTTTACTTGGTAAAGCCAATTCTAAAGTTTATATGCGATTTAATATAGCCATGGGGCAAACGTGCGTTAATTTATGTAATGGTCTGAAACCAAATTTATAATGTTATATAAAGTATAATGAAACCAACACAAATTAAATACAAAATCCTCAAATAATCTTTAAACAGCTTGGCAGCTTAGCTGCCATCGTGTCTGGCATATAGAGAAAAATTGATTATGTTGGCTCATGGTTTAAGATAAGGTGCTGTATCAGCAACCAGACGTATCGAAGAAGATCGTAATAAAATACTCGCCTTCACCTGCATACGTCATCAATCAATAAATAGCCTCTACGAAGAGTCTGAGCTCGTGATGGCTAGCACAGACAAGAAAACATTATTCAACTCGGTTAAGACATATGCAATTAGCTAAATGTGCGAACAATACATTAAATAGCACCCGTGTTAGATAGTATGGTGGGTTTTGGTTTAGATAGAGTCTTTGCGTGTAAAAGGGATGTATAAAGATGCTGTTTAGACTCTGACGAGGCAACAGTAGCTGAGTCTACGACATAATATGAATATGTGCAGTTTATGGACGAGCCGCGGTCTTAAATTAATTATCAAACAGTAGAGAACGTCATGAACTATCTGAATGCCGCCAAAACAGAATCATGAACTTAATTTCGATGCGTGATGACCACATCAGATGTTCGGCAGCAAATTGTTTGGGTTCAATGATTCTAGTACTAGAGTTTCTGACCGCAAAGTGTCTCTGACTACCAATGACTTAATACGAGTGTCATTTGTTGCTAATCCTGATCTATTTACACGAGATTGTTAGAAAACGCGTTGCTATAGGAAGATGGTTGTTGTGCAACTCTCGTTCTACAATCAGATGCTATCCACTCATGGTGACAATGAAGATTGAATGGTGTTGTCTCTAAGTTCCATGTATGGATTGTGCTGCGATACTGGTACAGTATTTAGAAGCAGCAACCCCACTTTGGTATTTGAACAAACTGGTCATGTTATGTCCATAAATAGTTCAGAAGATGTTGACAACGGAGAATTTCTACTTTTACAAACTTCGCAATGTGGATTATTACGCACTGGAATAGGATAACGCCTTGTCCACATTTAGCAAGATGTGTTTCTGCAAAGGTGTCATGTACATGATGACACAATATCAAAAACATTAATAGTAATTACGATGCGCTGAAGCGAGCTATATATATATATATAGATCGTAATAATATATATATATATATATATATATATAGTGTTTCAAAATGCTGTACAAGATGAAGACTAAGAAGATAATATCCAGGTATTTTACAATATGTATTTGACTCGCATTACCGTCAGAGTCAAAAACCTTACAATTTCCTCAACGCAAAATTGATTATAATTGTGTGTTGCACTAAGCTGAACCTATGTGCGATAATAATGATTTTGGAGGCTATGAAAAAATATCTGGATATTACAAAATATCTCTGCATGCTTTGTTTTTTCTTTCTAATTTATAATTTGCCAATTCTAAGCATATAGAATGAATAAATGTATTTTGTACATACTTTATACCTCAAGAGTCTCCAGTATTGCACGTAGACTGATATCAAACGTTTCATCAAATGTTTCCAGTTAGAAAGATGTGCGCTCATTTATATTTGATCATTTTAATAACATTTACATTTTACTGAACGTTTGGAACGTGCAAGTTTTGAACGATTCATTTCTAAATACTACAATAGATATCGAAGTAACCATTTCCCTACCTACGCCTCTATATGATTGAAAAGATGCCCCTAAAAGAACGGCTTAAAAAAGAATTTGTCCCGGAAATTAATTTTTAAAAAAAATTACATTTTTGTGTGCCAATATTAATAGGAAAATAGGTGCATGTTATGTTTGTCATATTGCGCATACACTGACGTAAAAATTCAAATTATAGTTGTGGACCAAATTTGTGATATAACGGGGCAAAGAAATAAAGCTTAATCCACAAGTGATTTTTCCACAAAAATGTATTTCCTCAATGATACGATGAAACAATAAGCAAATTAAACCTTTTATAACATATGAAACATTTTAATGTTTCTGTAGTATGCATCCTTGCATGCGACCTCAAAACACCACTCCAATAAAAACTGTTTATCAGGCACTTCGCACTTTAATAGTATTTCTCAGTATGAATCCTCATAGGTATACAAATGTACTCTCTTAGTAAAGTTTTCACCAGAAATTCGCTTAGTGAAAGGCGGGTCCTCGTTATGAATCAACTCATATAAATCAATTTTTTTTGTCTCCATCACATTCAGATTTTAACCCAATTACAAAGACAGAATGCTTTCTCTGCTGTATGCAATCCTATATGCATCTTCAAACGCTCTACTCAAACTACATATTTGATGAAAACACTTGGAAACGGTTGCTCTGCAGTATACATGTTTGTGTTCTTTTTTAAATCATAACTGAAGCAAAATAATTATTACAAGTTCACATCTGAATAATTACCATCCACGCTTCTTCAAATAACCCTTCTGAATAAAACGTTTTTCTCAAGCTTCACTCAAAAATGGTGTTTGCCCAGTATGTACACTCATTTTGCCCAGATGTATACTTATATTGCCAATCATATACACATATTTTTCTCGGTATGTATCAGCATGTGCATCTTCAAATCTCCGATCTGATTAAATAATATGTCACACAGGATAAATATTTATTGGCGTTTCCTTTGTATGATTCCTCATTGGCTCCTTCAAATCATTGCTCCAACTACAAACTGTGTCACAAAATTCATATTTTAATGTTATATTCTCCTTCGAGTATCGTCATGTGTAGCTACAAAAATATTGGAAGTGTTTATTCGCACGGCCACAGTGTGATTACTTTTCAACAGACTATTCACATGACCTCCGTGCGACTAAAGCAGAAAACACTCTCCACATGGCAATAAATATGTGAATTAAAGACGAGATCGAAATATTCCAATACTAATCGAGCTTGCCCACAGGATTTCGATAGGAGCAGGTCACAACAAACCCAAGCCTACACGTATTTATAAACAATTGCGATAAATCTGATACCAATACGATTGTCGGCGTCCGCGCTCTGTTATGATAATTTGCTTTCCCGCAAAGATCAAATAATTACACATGTAGAAGTTATGATACTGCCGACATCATGTATACGCTACTCTGTTATAGTGAGATCAGAGGAATTGTCCTATATTTAATTTGATTTATGTGGTATTTTGCATGTGATCAAGCATATATTTCTAGAGCACTTGTAGGTAAGCGATAAATCTGATTAATGTACAACTTGCATTTTACACGGCTTTTGTGAAAACAGATGAAATATCGCATAATGCTAGAAAATTGACGGCCAGTTGGTTTTTCTGGTATATTGTGCATACTCTAATATATAACAGGAATGAATTTGGTGATATGTATGGTATTGGCAACAGCATGTAATTACTGCTCAGAATCAAACGCTGCCGACAGGTAGTGTGGATTTGGTTGGATTGCAGGTGCGTAATCATATTTTTCACGTTCATATGATGTGATAAATGTAATCGAACGTAAGAATCAATGGATTTAAATGTAAATATAAACGAACGTAAGAATAAATGGATTTAAATGCAGCTAAATACTTTAAATTAAATTTTCAATCGCTAGTATTTAACAAAAACAGATGTAGAAAAATTTTGTCACAGATGAGTCATCGCCTAATTGACCTAAATTATCATGGCTTACTTTATTTCTGTGGCAATGTAGTTTTCTATTTTAATTAGGTGGGTAAACTGGAAAACATCTGTTTTGTAATAAATGACATAAATTACTTAAATTTTAAATTTTGGTATAGTAATGTTTTGACTTATAAGTACATTTTGATTGTGCACGTTTCAATATGGGTACTTTTCGGCTTGGGTGCGTTTTGACTATAAACCGCTTCCGAATCAAACAGAATCGCAAACCACAAGTTCAGTTGACAGATTTACAAGAAGGAGACGCCTTCGATAATTATATGGATTTTTCCGACATATTGTGAAAATATGGGAGACAAAATTAGTATTCAGTGGGTTAAAACTACCAGTAAGTATGCCAAAACAGCTAATAAGTAATTTATGTCAACAGCTAAAACAGTACAAAGACAAATTTGTATATCATTATGTGTGCGTCCGCTGCAAATATGGTGGACAAGGCAGAGAGAAATGGCTTGCTTTAGGTCCATATTAAATGTAAGCGCATTTTCGTAATAGATTTATTGAGACATTTCCAATAAAAGAAGTAAAACAAAATGAAACTTCAAGTTTCATCCCACCAAACAAAAAATCCAACCATTGTGATTATGATTATGGGTAGAAAAAGAAACAACGGCTCGGATGCCCCAGGACTACCAGGAACTAATGGCGGGCAAGCATTTTGTACCAAGTATAATGTCCATCATTTTTCTACTCGTAAAGTTGCATAACAACATAGTAGTCACAATGTTACTAGCCTCATTACACCTTCCTTTGATACGCTTGTATATGTACAGCCTATTAACAAGCTTGACCTATTACCCGGAAATTATGATCATTTATAGATAGGACAACTAATTAATTTATGATACACCTTGACGTTAAAATATAAAATGTGTGTACTCTTCAGGTTAGTAACAAAATGTGTGTATGCATTAAGTTAATAGAGCAATAATGTGTATATACAAACCATACATAATCGTTTTAACGAATATTCGTTCTTATTTGAAAGAAAGACTTATTATCATACTGTAATGACTAATCCATCCAACCAAGACGTTATACCATTTATATTTGCAGATCAGTCAAGAATGGTTGCCCAGCAAAAGTGTATCTGACAGCTAATGGTTGCATTGGTAACGGATAATTCTCAAATTTAATAATAAATACAGCCATATGTTGTATCAAGATTTGTTCATTCAGTATGCTAAGCAGTGATAATTAGACAGATATGATAAGGAAATGGGGAGACTTACCATGCTTAAGTTGAGAGAGAAAGTAAAGTGGTTTCATTCAATCTCAGCTATATGCTTCTCTGACAAAGAAACTTCAATGTGTGGGTTACTAAAGTTACTATCTAAACTAACATTTACTTAGACTTGAAGAAACGTTAAGCACCATCACCATATTTTGATCCATGCTGTTATCAACCAGCTTCACACCCTCGTTTTGTCATCATATCTGCTCAACTCGGTGGCGTACAAAGAAAAAATGACTGCCTGGTCGATGACGATTGTCCAAAGGAGTCTTGATGCCCCAAGAGCTCTGGCACGTACACTGTTTGTTCTCTCTCCAATACCCCTGGCGCCTGAGGCAATCTATCTGTCTGTCCGTTCACCCCTCATTCGCACGCTACTGCATACACATAGGTCACAAACACCAGGCGTAATGCTGGTCACCTTCTTAATTCCGCGATTTTAAATCTCTTTATATTTTGAATACAACGTAAATCCTATTATATTGAATCTTCTTGGACGACGTTGCGTTGGAATGTACAAACATTAAATAAATTCATGCCTTAAATGCGAAGCTTCTTTGTTGCAAGTAATAATATTGCAAGTTACTGATACTGAAATCAAATAAACAACCCATACACGCATTATTTGATCTCAACGTTTGTTTCCTGGCTCAGCAAATGTCTAATAACATTAAAAGCATGGGTTGCTATGTTTGTCCCCAAAGCGATGGCATAAAACCAGAGTAAGTGTGATCTTGTTAGTTATCTTATTAATTAAACAAAAACATACTTCTTCCAAATAATATTACTTTTGCTCAAGGCTTAGGGTATGAATTTATTTCGGATCACCGTAACATAGTAATTGGTGAATTGGTCATAAGATTGACTCAAATCGACCACATCTGGTTTTAGATTTTTCTAAATTTCATGATCAATTTTGAAAAATATATTTTTCGTTCAGTTAAAAAACCTTCAAGAAGGACCATCGACCGATGAGAAGTCACAAGAAAGACCACTGATCTATGGGAAGTCACAAGAAAGACCATCGACCTATGGGAAATCACAAGAAGGACCATCGATCTATGGGAAGTCACAAAATGGATCATCGACCTATGGGAAGTCACAAGAAGGACTACCGACCTATGGGAAGTCACAAGAAAGACCATCGATCTATGGGAAGTCACAAGAAGGACAATCGATCTATGGGAAGTCACAAGAAGGACAGTCGATCTATGGGAAGTTACAAGAGCGACTAATATACTGATGAGCAAACGTACATGCTAGTTGAAATCATGGCTTGGAATGAATCAAGGGAGAATTTGCGGGTTGCATTATATATATATATATATATATATATATATATATATATATATATATATATATATATATATATATATATATATATATATATATATATTCCTTTTGTTATATTTTATTTGCCACTTGTTTTACAAATAAAATGAACATCATAATGAGAAAATAGTTCGCTGTAGGACTAAATCATAAGGAGTTACAGACTGGCCAAGTTTGCTACAGCATCAACGAGAAAACGAATCCGATAGCTACAAATGACATCGTAATTTGTAATCACAGAAAAATGTGCATAAAATGTGCTTACCTTAGACGAACGGTCATTACGTTTATCACTGCTGTCCTCACAATAAATTGTATTTAGTGTTTCATAATTAGGGAGTCAAAGCAAAAACTGATATGCAACATTAACATGTCTAAGGCAGAATGCTAGCAAAAGGTTTATCTATAAAGATGATCAAACAGTATAATACATTTAAAATTAAAGACCCTACCTTAGCGCCATCTCCAAAACTATCATCATCTTTTCAAAATGCCTCCAAAAACAATACTCAGATCTGGAGCAATAATGTATAAAATTATAAATGTATTGTGCCAATATACGTCATCAATACTCAGATCTGGAGCAATAATGTATAACATTATAAATGTATTGTGCCAATATACGTCATCAAATTACTAATACTTTCTTTTCAACGTGACATATTTACTATTATAATAAACAAATGAAAGATTAAGACAGTTGATAACCGTGATAAATTTGTGATTGCTTGTGATGTAGCAACTGCAACAATTTTCATTGCCTTTACTTGTCCATTCAACCGCTACGGTATCCAAGTGGTTTGAGCAGTAGGTCGTGGGTTTGAATCCCGGCCAAGTACCAAAGCGGTACTAGCAGCTGCCTCGCTTGGCGCTTAGCATTATGAGTTTGCTATTAAGACCGGACGTGGTGTCTTGATAATGTGACTGGGTGGGACATCATACAATATGCCTGTGGCATGATTTCCCAGTGCAAGACATCACTATAAACAACCAGACTGCAGACATCGTTGCGATATTATTGCAAAATTGTAAAGCTTCGTTAAAACCCCTAAACAAACACATATTTCTTTTCTCATTTTGTGTGCATCTAGAAGGACTCAAGCACATATTACTTTTTGAATTGTATTTTAATGTATGTAAATAGTTTACATCCACTTCACATCAGTCAGTTTTGCAAAACATTGAAAGACGAATCAGATTCCAGTGATCAGATTCCACATCTTTCATTTCATTTAAGGATCGCGTTCATTTTTTTCTGAAACAAGCTTTTCCACTTTATGTTTAAAAAAACAACATTCAAGTTCTGGACCTTTCTCCATCACCCTCATCCTTTTTCTTGTTTCAAACGTCCATGAAACCTTCTCTTGGTGCAATAATTGTCAACTTGGCATGTTTAGTGTTCCTTTGATTGTTATGTATTCTTCCTTGTGCAGTCGTGAAACTATGCGTATAAAGTTAATAACGTTCCTTCTTTTTCAACCATGGCATATTACTACGATTCATGTCACGAAACTCTCAGTCTCTTCGACCTTCTGTTTTCTTCATCAAAAGGAGATGCATCTATTAATTTCAATCGGATAGTATCGCAATAATCGAACTCATATACGGCCTTAACGCATATTACCACATCCTTTAAAACGTATCCATCGGAATAATACACATATTATAATCATCTCCGGTGCAAATATATATTCTCGAACAAATATTGAGTGTACATGAATATCAATAGAATTTTACAGTCCTCCAATCGACGGTATTTTATCGTTATGGACTCAGATCAATACAATTTTCTATCCATTGCATGCTCACACGAAAAGGCTTCCTAAAATCAAAATCGGAGTACCCATTAAGCACAACAATCACTTGTTTGGAGCACAATTCCAACAGGGGCACCAGAAAAAGTTCAAATTAATTGTTGATGATAAAATTGAAAGAATTATACATGACCATTTCAATCTATTTGTTGCGAGTATCTTGAACTAGAATGATTGGAAACACTGGTATTTTCCCACCCTTTAAGCTTTTAGTATTGTTTAGTTTATGTTTCTTTCTCTTTTTGGTTTTCTTTTGTTTTTAATTTCACATGGGGGGAACCATACTATTTTCAGTGCTTTGGGCCGAGGAAAGCCTGAATCCGGAATTGCCTATATTGCATAAAGAGTTTGAAGGTAACATAATTCTCAGGTAATATCAGCTGTTTACTGTATATGTTCTGCAACGTTTGTGCAGTCAGTATGAGTAACACCATTCTTTCTTAATTCAAGTAAAATTTGTTTATTTGATTAGGATTTTTAACGTAGCTTTAACAATTTTTCAGTCATATCGCTACGATGTCTGCAGTGAGGAAGTTTATAGTGATGTCTAGCACTGAGACATCATGCCGCAGACATGTAGCATGATGTCTCACCCAGTCACATTATCCTGACACCAGGCCGACCAGTCCTAACACTAACCTCTTAATGCTGAGCGTCAAGCGAGGCAGCTGTTAGTACCATTTTTGTAAGTCTTTGGTATGACTCGGCCGGGGATCGAACCGACGACCTCCCGCTTCCAAGGCGGACGCTCTAACCACTAGGCCACCGGAGCGGTAATTCAAGTAAAAAAGCATACACTTAAAAAATAAAGCTATGAGAAGAATTCAATCGTGGATTTTGTTTTGTGCCAGATAGCAAGATCTTTGATCGAAAACAACGATTGATACTTTGGAAGATGATTTGTCTCTGCTTAGGTTACATCTGTATACTGACAAATATCCGAATTATTGCATTCTGTTTCACACAATTAAACACAAACACTATTTAGCTAGGCATCGCCAGGGTAAGTGACCTGGGGGTTCGACATAGCACAGAGTCTTCTTCGCATGCAGCCATCTGCATTTCATACACCTAAATTCAGCATCCATGATAAGTGTGTATTGTTCAGTGATTAATAACATGCATTTTATACCTTAAACATGTATTAAAGTTTGTACAAATATTACGTGTGGATACCTAGTAAAGATCAGAACTAACTATGCGCCTGGTTGGATTGTCTCGCTTATAGAATGTACGTGGATAGTCGTGCGGTGGAACAGTGATTGGAAATGCAATCCCGAGTATATATGTATTTGCAGTGGTGATATAACGTTCTGATATCCAGTATTACACAGCTTTGGTAAGTTCACATCATCTTCAGAAAGAATCTAAATAATGTATTATATTCCACTGTACGACTTTGCTTGACATTATGTCTCATCACCTTTAATCGAGTCTGCTATGGAATTGGTGTTTAACATTGCACCTCATTACCTTTCACTGCGTCCACCGTTGGATTGGTGCTTGACCATGCTTCTTGTCACCTTTCACCAAGTCTTCTTGGTGATATGTGCTTGACATTGCTTTTTATCACCCTGCACCGAGTCTACTGTTGGATTGGTGCTTGGCATTGCTTCGTATCACCTTCCTCCGAGTCTACTAAGAGATTGGTGCTTGACATTGATTCTTATCACCCTTCACCAGTCTACTGGGGGACTGGTGCTCAAGATTGTTCCTCGTCACATTTCAGTTAATATAATGTGGGAGTCATGCTTGACATTTCTTATTCTCACCCTTCCCCACGTCTACCGTGGGCCTGGTGCATGATATTGCTCCCCATCAAACTTTAGTGAGTCTTCTATAGGATTAAAGCTTAACATTTCTTTTCATCACCCTTCATCGTGTCTACTGTAGGGCTTGGAGGGTGTAACTGTTGTACCATTTTCGATGTAGTTGAGACTGTAGAGATTTTGGGTTTATTTGCATCTCGTTTTATATTTTGACATTTTGCAAGATAAACAGAAAATTATTAACCAAGTTCTAGATCGTTTTACGATTTTGAATATTCTTGATATTTTGTTTATTTATTTGTATATTCATTACAAGATTAAATAAACATATTTCTTTCAAAAGGCATAACTATGTTACATCTTGACTAAGCACCGGATAATGATTTAACAACAGAATCAGATTTTACTACAACTTGAGATCCTAAAAAAATATTCAAATGTATTAAGAGCAGATATGCTCAATATCAATCATGTGTTGGCATGCCAAGTAAAATGCAAGCATGACACTTAAATAAAAACACAAACAATGTAAGAATACTGCATCAGAGTCACATCTTGTACTTTAAACATTTAATAATTTACTCCATCAATGTCTAAAAGTAAGAAATATTTTTAAGATATTCTTAAAAAGGTGCATATGAGAAGCAGCCAATTGCATTCACCGAGTACAAATTTCGATGGTTGCTCCCTAAATGTTACCTAAGACATACAATTATATATTTATTCCTTGTTACATCCGATAAAAACATATTTGTGTTCGCGATCTTGTAACCCATATGCTTACTGACATGTCTTTGTTCATACCACATAGATTAATTTCAATACCTTGCATCATATAGTGCATGCGTCTTGAACACGTGGCCCACAATAAGCATTCAGCACTCCAAGCCGTATTATTTGGCCAGCAAAATGATTTGCGCCAAAAGGTGATAGACAACATACGTGGTGCAGCCCTTGGGTCTTCGAAACTGTCCTTTATGCGGCCATATTGGTGGGTTTAGTTTGAAACCCTTGATTTGGTTGATCTATGGGGAACATATTATTTGAGCAAGAATTATACACTGACAAGCAAACAAGCAATTTGTTCTCCCTATTATATTTCCGTTGAGTGGTTAAATATCGTTTCATTTGATGCATTTGTAAGAAACAATATAACCTTATATATTATAAAAAGCAAATTGTTTTTTAAAACTATCTAATTAGGTTATATCCTGATTACATCTGAATCCTAATGCTAATCTAAACCCACTATCTTTAACAAATAACACTTAGGTAACACTTAGGTACATAAGAACATTTATGTTTATTTATGTCTTGACAATTATTAACAACAGAATTATTAGTAACATATTTACAAGTTTTGGGGGTTTTCCTGTTGGACAGGTCATTCAGGTACCTTAGAAGAATAAAGTTAATTCCTATACGTAGCAAAGACTGGTCACTTTAGTTGATCTCATTTCTTGTTGCATCAACCAGTCTGCAGATGTTTTCTTTTATTTAGATTTTATTTAAGGGAGAAAACATTTATTTTGTATTATTCAGTGGAAAAATAAAGTGCCATAATATTATTTTGCAACTATTGTGAGTTGCTCAAAAGAATTCTGGACATCACCATAGGACACATAAGGACTCTTGGCATACCTGTACTACATTTGTGGATCTGAAATTCGTACAGAAACTTTTAATGTTTTGGTCTTTAACATAACCTTTTCAGGATTATTTTGATTTAAATTCAAAATACATGTAATGTAAGTTCCTGTTAAATTTGTTTCATTTTATAATATTAATAATTAAATTGGTTGCTAAATATTACAAACTTGTTGGTTTTGCTTTTTTCTGCTGCTGTTCAAACAATGGAGTCCTAACAGTATAAAATCATCCCCAACCGATGAACAAAATTTTAATTTATTTTTTTAAAGATTAGAAAAAGATAAAACATGTACACACAGTTAAGGCATATTCTATGTTGTACTCTGATATCTAATTTCAAATCAGTGTGATGTTTTTGCTCATATTAACACGACAAATAGCTTATATTTGTCGTTATAGAATCAATGTTACAAAATCATCCTCAAACCAATATAAAGAATGATACTTGCCTTCAAAAATCTACTAACATGTAACAATAGCACATAAATGTCCAGCTCAAAATATATATTTCTTGAAAGTCATTAGCAAACCTCAACCCATTTCCAAAGACTTTTCATGTAATATACTAATTTCAATCCTTCACCAATTAATGACTAAAACGGCTATACATTGCATCTCTTATGAGCAATATTCTATGGAGAAGCATTTATTGTGAGAAATATCACTGTGGTAAAACTATTCATTCACATCTGACTTGTCTGCCATTCTTCCAAACCACATTCATTGTGTATATGTTGATATCTTTGAACAGTTGTGTATTCATGTTATAAAATAAACATTGTTTGATTATGCCATGGCTGCCCAATTTTCCAGTTGTTAACAATGTTCAATAATAATTGATACATTAGTATAACTTGAGCTTGTTCTTAACAATTCACTTGAAAATTTCAAGAGATATTCATCTTACTTGTGATCAACTGAAGACACATCTCTCTTATCTATTTTTGATTTCAAATCTCATGAGCACAAAGAAGTTTTTAAGTTTTGACTTTTGTGACTATTTCCAAAATTAGTCCCCCTTTTATAGAAATGATGCAATTATATTATGATATCAAATTATGTATGAAATAGCCAGAATGAAGTCTGAAATACATTGAAAACAAACACAATACGCTAAGTCTGTAATATCACCCAAGTTATTATTTGAAAGCTAAAACTCTAAATAAACTAAATTTGAAAAATCTGTTAGTTTGATTTGTTATACCTAATTTTGTTGAAACTTTTGAAGAGCATAATAAATATACAACTAAATAGCGCAAACAATAACGTGCCAGATGGGGATTATCATTGAATCTGACATAAGGCCTCTGTCAATAGCTTTTCACAAAATACCAAAATGTTTCAGTGATATTGGGATATTATGTTTAAATGTTTTATTCTCTACTCAATGGCCTAAAAGAAATTTGTTTTTGAAGTTACTCTGATTATTTTATTGTTGTAGGATTTAACGCCATTTTTCAGCACACGATAAGCTATACATGGCAGCCAGTATTAATAGCGGAGGAAGTACCTGGGAAAACCCCCGGAAAGAACCACCGAACCAAGCATTCTCACATATCCACATTGGCAGAATCTGTGACTCGAACCCACGCAGACAGAGGTAAGATAGCATTAATCCGTAACAGAGAGTGCTTTAGACCACTCGGACACTCGGGACCCTGCATTTATGTTAATGAGAAGACATTTGTAGTGTATTCCAAAATATAAAATGGGGATATATCCAGGGACTTGATGAAATACAGATACACTACACCAGTGGTTCTCAACCTGTGGGTCGCGACCCCGTCAAGGGTCGAACAACGATTTGCCAGGGGTCGGGTCGCTTACGACCATCGGAAATATATATTTTTAGTTATGAACGAAAATAATTTTACGGTTGGGTCGCCCAACATTTGGAATTGCATTAAAAGGGTCGCGGCACTAGAAAGGTTGAGAACCGCTGCACTACACCATGTGCAAGGACCAATTTTAGTCACTTGTTAGATTTTGTATAATTATTTAGGTCACCAATTGAAAATACATCAATTAAAAGTCATAAAATTAGTTATTTCAAAATTATGGTACAAGTACAATACAGTCATACATGACTACATATAAATAATTTTATTTCCCAGAACTATTAACAATATACTATGCTAAATAATGAAAATAAAAATTCACAAATGTGAAACACAATACATTTATTGAGACATAAGTGTTTAGCCAAAGTCATTTGTCCTGAACAAGTGCTGGTTTCAATTTTTTTATACAAATTTATAGGCTAATGATGTATGCCAACAATCCTATAACTTAAAAATATGCACAGATTCTAATTACTGTGGAACATTTACAGGTGTATTTCATGCACAGGTATCCTTTAAGGACTGTTTCTCCGTATGTATTCCCATGTGGACATGCAGATTTCCACTCCAACTGAACAATTTATCCCAAACGTCACATTTATATGGTTTCTCTCCAGTTATGTGTCTTCATGTGCACTTCCGATTCCCATTAGAAATAAAGTTTATTACAAACTTCACATTTGAATGGTGTTTCCCCAGTATGTATCCTCAAATGCACCTGCAGATTTCCAGTCCAACTAAATCTTTTCTCACAGATTCCACACTTAAATAGTTTCTCTCCAGTATGTATTCTCGTGTGCCCCTTTACATATCCGCTTCGACTAAACCCTTTATCACACATTATACATTTGAATGGTTTATCTGCAGTATTTATTCCCATGTGCTCTTTTAGAAGTCCGCTATGACTAAACATTTTAGGACAAACATCACATTTGAACGTTTTTTCTCCAGTATGTATCTTCACATGGTTATGCAAAGCGTAACCATAGCTAAACAGTTTATCAAAAACTTCACACTTAAAAGGTTTCTCTTCTGTATGTATCCTCATGTGCATTTTCATTGGTCCTTTTTGATGAAACGTTTTATGACACAGGTCACAGCTGATTTGTTTCCTTCGGTCTTTTCTTCTCAGTGTTCCCAAAAGCATAATTAATGCTAAACATTCTGTAACAAACTTCACATTTGAAGGTTCCCTCCAAGGCACTTGATTCTGGGTAAATTCATGTATACACTCACCATATTATGAATTTACCCAGAATCAAGTGACTGTGGTTCCCTCTGTTGTAGTTATCCTCACATGCACCTTTGAACAGTGGCGTCACTGGGAGGGGGGGGGGGGGTGCGGACCGCACCGGGTGACACCATCTCAGAGGGGTGACACCAAAATGAAAAATTGCACATTTTACAGAGCACACTCTGATCGGTCTAGTCGGAAGGGTGACACCATGAGTTTACCGCCCTGGGTGACACCAACCATAGCGACGACGCTGCCTTTGAATAATCTGTTGTATGAATCATCACTTGCATATTTGACGAAACTGTTGCATGTACCCTCATGTACGCCTTTGAAATGGGTATAAATATTTTATATGGATGATTGCGGCTCATCTATTTATAATGCAAATTAGGTAAAACTTGTATATGTAAACGTTTTTCTTAAATGCGTTCCTTATTGTCAATAACTAAAAAGCAACACAAATTTGAGCATTTTGTAAATTTGTAAAAAAAAAAAACATTTAAGTTTGAGCAATAATAGGCCGATCAAATTAAACGCAATTATCATCCCTTCAAATACGGTAGTCGACAGTAGAACGGTGCTCTCGGATGAGGAATTTACCTGTCCTGTAATTTATATGTTTTGTCTAGAGCAAGTGAGAAGGCCTAGTTTTGTATATACAAACACATTAGGAAAAAAATAAATATGTGGCGCATGCTATCGAAAACATTTTTTTTTTCAAACAAAAGACGCAGTAGAGTGTGAAGCAAACGTGAGTACATGCCTCAAGGGTCAGATTACCCATTAAGCACACTAAGTACGTGCTTGGGGCACCAGCCAAACATAAGGACCATAAAAAACATTCAGATTAATTGTTGATGTTTATCATCATAGAATGAATTCAATGTGATCATTTTTCTGAGTTTTGTACGAGAGTTTTGATTTTTAATAACGGCAACACTGGTATTTCTCAACTTTTTAGGTTTAAAATATTGTTTTTCTGTTGTATTTTTTTCACATCTCTCTCTCTCTCTCTCTCTCTCTCTCTCTCTCTCTCTCTCTCTCTTCCTTTACACTGTCTATTAAATGAACAATATTTGAAACAATCATTTACTTTCAGCTGCAAAATATTCTGAGCTAAATGCTTGTAGCTTTCTGCGAGTTGAATTGATATCAAACATTCTTCTTCCATTGTTAGGTGAAAACGTTGTAAAAACTCTTTAGGAATAAAATTAAACGAATGAACGTGGAGTGTTTGCTTCAAAGTTTCCTGAAGACTACTGGAACAATTGTTTAAGCCCCATCTACTTAAATCTCCATGGTATATAAACTATTTACCAATTTTGTTCTCCATTTTTGCGTGCAGATTACCATTAGAATAATATTAACTGTGTATTTTTTTTATTACAAAACATATAGGGTACTTGACAATAGGTAGGCTATTCATTTGGACATGTGATAGAACTTATAGGACTGTTTATGATTTAATTCACAATACTGTTAAGTTCTTTTTAAAATATTTACTTAGTATTCTAAGGAAATACGTTTATTTGTGGCATTTTATAAAACTTATGGGTTCTCGCTTTTTACTGATTCTTAGAGTTGTAACAATATGTTGATGTACCAAGAGCCTTGATTGTTTCGATATATCCTAGTCCTTAAGTACCATAACGATGTCTTCATATAAATTCACAATAATTCCCAACTAGTATTTTAATCCAAAACGCCACTGATCAGTTTGTATATCCAATAAATAATTTTTAAAAAAGTGATTCCTCTCAAATTAAATCTACATAATACGGTTATTTTTTCAAACTAAACTTAATGGAGTAAACATCTTGTTCGGTTTTAACTTCAATACATTCCCACTGTAAACATTTTATAAGAAAGAAAAAAATATACCTCAGTCAAGTTAATGGAAAACCAACCGCATCCGATGCATACTTTCTAACGACTATGCCACCTGAACTGTAATAAAATAGTAAATAATTCATGTTTAGAAATATACTTGTACATAATAATTTTAAAATTTTCTTCTGTTCGTGACAAAGAATTTTAATTAGTGACACATGATACATATGTGCTTTATGTATCGAAAACAAAAATATGAAACCATTACTAATTATACTGGTCTCCACCCCCACCACCTTCAGCTCAATGACTGAAACTAGTTACTCAAGTGTCTGAAAGGTCAAAACAATGAAGAATTGTTTTTAGTTCCGCCTTGTGCGGGGGCCTGATGACTGGGCTTAGGTCACATTATATTTTTTGAGTATAATTTTTCTGGTGTTCGCTGTTTAGTTCTGCCTTGTGCGGTGGGAGGAGGAGGCTGGTGGCTGGGCTTCGGTCACCTTACAATCTTAGTGTATGTAATGCCTAAGTGTTTTATGATTTTCTTATATATGTTGCAGCTGCTCACATCCCAGTCCGTTGTTGTAGGACGGATACTTAAGTTTATATTTGTCAAGCACAGATATTTCACATATTATCTACAATCCATACAGAAGGTAAGATAAAAAGTATTATATACTATCAAAACTCCCAATATCTACTATCCACACGGCGATGGGGCAAACAATCACCAGTATGCTATCAACACAGAAGGGAGGGAAAACAAACCACAATATATACTATCAACACACAGAAGGGAGATTAAACAAACACCTAATATACTATCCATACACGGAAGGAAACAAGACACATTCAACTACACACAGACACACACGAAAGCACACACACACACACACACACACACACACACACACACACACATGATCATATCAGGGAAGGAGTGAGTGTTTATAATCAAGATACTCAACACTCGAACCAACTGACAATTTCAATAATTCTTTTTCTAGAGCTTTGGTTAACCCTGGGAAGAGCTGTTTTGATTTCCAGATGCAGGTAGTTAATGCCCCTCCCTCTTTGCTCCAAGTGCCACAGGAAGTTTGAAATGTTGATTATTTCCTGACACAGACAACGCAATTTGTATAACCTGCAAAAGTCTGACGTTTGCTATCGGTGGTTCACTGGAAGATTGGTATTAATCTTCACTGACCAGTATTTCTTTTTTGGCTGCTTAATGTTTTAGCTATATATGCAAATAATGCCATTAACTAAGAAGTGAATAGATATGGGTAATGAAGAAAAGCTGTCAAAAGGAAAACTGCGTGTACATTTTTATTTTCATTAATATAATCGTTCAACTATCGATATGGAAAATGTAACTACTCTTAATTCTAATACTTGTTGTTGAGAAGTGAAGTACGTGTATACAATCAAAATGGCGCGTACGAAACAGACGATGTAAAAATAGCTGAGACTACAAATATTAAATACCAAATACAAAATGCCAGACAAGTAATGGAATCATAATACAAAAAGAAAAATGGAATACTACGAAAAGAATATTACCACAAAGAAGAGAAAGGAATTTAGGAAGAAACAGATTGAAAAAAAAAGGAACGAGCAACCACGAAAGCCACGGGATCGGGATATCATGGAGACGAGCAGGAAAATAATACGTGAGCTGGAAAAAATATTCATACTAAACAGAGTACAAATAGAGGGGTACCGCTACCTAAGGTGCGAATATAAGAAATGAACAGAGGAGCTGGGCATTTTATTGATATCGAGAAATGAGCTACCAGGAACCACAAAAGTGATAATTGCCTTGAAAATAATATATGAAGACTACACAAGAAAACTCTGCTCAATAAATCAAAATTGATATAAGGGATATATTATAAGACCTAAAGGAACAACACCAATATTACCATACGGAGAAATAACTATTGGAGATCACAGAATCACTGTAAGAGAACCGACAACAATACTTAGGAAAATAAAGAAACAAACCGGGGACCTACCCCTTTCCCATATCTCGATGGAAATACCCATAAACCGGGGACCTACCCCTTTCCCATATCTCGATGGAAATACCCATAAACCGGGGACCTACCCCTTTCCCATATCCCGATGGAAATAAACATACAGGCCATAGCTAAACATTTGAAGAGAAAGTAGGAATAAAAGTAATATCGTATAGACTAGAGACGATTCCAAATACAACAATTTACAACGGGACACTGATTTTAGAAATCGAGAAGACAAACTAAAGGAGATAAAGAAGGCCTTTTATATGTTTGGATTCTTAGTACACGCATGGTACAAAGGGTGCATATATAATCGCAAATGCAGTAGATTTGGGAACACAGGTCATAAACCATCGAAATGCACGACCAATCAAGAGATGCAACAGGAACAACAACAACAACAAGTAAGACAACGGAATGAACAGACAACCCCACAAATGGAACATAACACGTCAGTAGTAACAATAGCTCGAGGATCAAGAGAAGCACAAAACCAAAATGACGTCCAGATATCTAGAGAACATATAGAATTCCTAAAGAAATAAATATTAGAACAAGAAAGGAAATAAATGGAAGAAACAAAATTAGAGGCCGAATGGAGAGAAAGTCGAAGGCTAAAAAGGGTACGAATGTTACAAGAACAACAAAAACAACGGTCACAAGACAATGAACAAATACAAGTACAGAACAAAAATGAAGAACAAAGAGCTAGAAGACAGGAAGATCGGACAATCCCACAAATAACAGAAAATATATGCAAGAAATACAATTAGAGCACATGGGAATGGACGGATGATGATAAAAGCTACAACAACACGACACACAAGAAAGGCTAAGAGAGCAGCAAAATCAGCAACCAAATGAAAATGACAACACACAAGTATAAACCCAATAAACAATGGAGGAATGGAGAGAAATAAAAAAAACCGGGGAAAAGGGAGAGAAAAAAAGAATGAAAACAGAGGAAGAAAAGGCGGGGAAGCAAAACTATTCTCTAGAAAACGACGAATGTATTGAATAAAAATGGATTCAAAGAAATACAACCCCCACCCCCAAAATTGAATTCAATAATTTACATGCAATCAAAAATACAAAAAAAGCAAGAAAAACAAATTACAAATACAAAAAATAATACATAAAATCAAAATAAAATACAAAGTGACATAATAGCAATTTACACAGTATAACACAAACTCATAAATAAAACAGGAGTGCCTCCCTACCTGGTCTGCAAATATCAAACAGGAGAGAGTGCTCTCCACACACACAAAAAAGAATCACGGGGAAATAATTTTGTTGTGATGTAAATTACACAATAAGTATGGAAATGATTTGACATGCCATTTTTGCATGTATCTGCATTTATTTCATTAATATAATTGTCCGCGCATAATTCTTGATAATTACCCTTCCACCGTACAGCTATTTAAATTGCTGATTTCCACAAAGTTCAATGATTACGGCATTTTTGATAAATAATTACTAATATGGTATTTGTGGGTAATAGATTAAGCATTAAAATTATGTAAAAATTGTGCTAGATACTATTAATAGCAAATGTTATTTTCTTTAAAAAATGTCGCAAATTTCAAAATTTTCAGCTATGGTATATACGATATTGCGTTCCGGTGTTTCTATTGCGTTCAGACATTTTTTATTCACCCTGATTCCAAAGCACCGGTAAAAAAAATATATATATTTTGTCCGAATTTTATATGTTGTTATTGCATCAATCAACTAAGATGCAATCGCATACTGTTCTCAATACTGCTTCTTAAAAGATAAATTAAATAGTTTAAACTGAGACCACGGACTAAACCACTCTTTTGTAAAAGTTTGTGTATCACGAGACCACACGTAAACATTGGTTCGCAGAGATGTTGACGTATTGTGAAACCCGTCTATAAACGTGATGCAGAAACAGGTTTTTTTCCCATACCAAAATCCAAATATTACAGTTTCGACGCATGATAGTATGCGATTCAGAGAAACTGTTTAAAAGACGTGTTTATGACAAAATATTTGGTTTTAGCGGTAATTGAAATATAAGGATCATGGAAGGTAAAGGGGAGAAAACATTAAAATGTGAGTTTTGTGATACAAGTTTTTTTCAAAGCGACAGTTTAAGGAAGCACGTGAAGATGCATACAGTTTATAAACCATTCAAATGTGAAATATGCAATCAGACATTTATTAAAATTTTGGGTTTAGAACATCACATGAGGATTCATACAGGTGATAAGCCCTTCAAATGTGAAGTTTGTAACAAAGAGTTTAGTCGGAGGGAGAGTGTCAAAGTACATATGAGAATACATACTGGAGAAAAACCATACAAATGTGATATTTGTGGGAAAACATTTAGCAGATATGTCGGTTTGAAGATGCACATGAAGAGGATACATACTGCGGAGAAACAATTCCAGTGTGAAGTTTGTGATAAAACGTTTATTTGGCGTAGTTATTTGAAGACGCAGATGATAATACATTCAGGAGAGAAACCATTCAAATGTGCAGTTTGTTGTCAAACTTTTAGATGGCGTATCGATTTGAAGAGACACACAATGATACATACAGGAGAAAAACCATTCCAATGTGAAGTTTGTAATCACAGTTTCAGGTGGCGTACTGAGTTGAACAAGCACAAGATGATACATACAGGAGAGAAGATGATACATACAGGAGAGAAGACGATGCATACAGGAGAGAAACCCTTCAAATGTGAAGATTGTGATAAAATGTTTAGGTCGATGACTAATTTAAAAAAACACATAATGCGACATACAGGAGAAAAACCCTTCAAATGTGAAGTTTGTGATAAAATGTTTAGGTGGAATGAGGATATGAAGAAACACATGAGGATACATACAGGTGAGAAACCATATCATTGTGAATTTTGTGATAAACAGTTTCGCCTTAGTGGACATAAGAAAGCGCATATGAGGATACATTCTGGAGAAGCAGCATTCAAATGTGAAGTTTGTGATAAAACTATTACTGAAAAGAGTGGCTTGAAGAAACACATGAGGATACACACTGGAGAGAAACCATTTCAATGTGAAATTTGTGATAAAAGATTTAGTCAGAGTGGACATAGGAATGAACACATGAGGATACATACTGGAGAGAAACCATTCCAGTGTGAAATTTGTGATAAAAGATTTAGTTGCAGTCAAAGTAGGAACGTGCATATAAGGAAACATACTGGACAAGCAACATCAAAAATTTAAGTTTGTAATCAGAATTTATATTTACAACAGTGATGTAAAAATTTAATAAGGATTCAGATTAGAGTCAAGCCCTTCATGTAAAGATTGAAACATGGGGTTTTAAGTGGCCATTTCAAGGCAGGATCTTATGATTTACCACATTCTACCACCATTAGCCATGTAGAAAAGAATCTTCCACAGGCAATGTTAAAATGCCACATGTAGTATATATACTTTGTTTCATATATCTACTACAAACTCACAAATACTCAGTTATACAAAAATATTAAAAAAATTCAGACACAGCCCTAGGTTCTGTGACTCAAAACATAAAATATTCTGACCCCATTTTCACAAGAACGGACTCCAATTGCCTAACTCATTTACTTACTGTTATTTGTCACAGTGTTGCATTGCTGTACTTTAAATTTGTAAATAAATCAACAAAGTCATATTAAAATGACTATACAAAATTTTCATATCTGAAACCATTTCGAATAAAGCAATGTTTTCTTCAAGTTCTTATGTATCCCACTATTCAGTTGCTCTATCTATGTCCTACTTACTGGATCAAAATGTTGATGCTTATTAGCATCAGAACTGTGTCTTGTTTTATATATTTATATAGTTTCTCATTAGACTTTTCATGTTGTACAGTCATTTAGCTTAATATATTTAGGTACATGTACATTTTGCCTCACGGCTGTTTCGACCCAGGACATTTCGCCCCACTTCAATGGACATTTCGCCCCCACCTGGTACATGGACATTTTGCCCCATGGACGTTTCAGCCCAGGACAGTTTGCCGCACAGCAATGGACTTTTCTCTCTCTCTCTCTCTCTCTCTCTCTCTCTCTCTCTCTCTCTCTCTCTCTCTCTCTCTCCATTCTTTTTTCTTCTTCTCTCAGTAACTGTATTTGGACTTAATTACAGCCAGCTTTTATGAAAAGGAGATTACAATTTAGCACAGATGCTATGGCATTCACTAATAACAAAAACAATGACATCTAATTAAAACAACGTGTATCAAAAGTATATCAAACTCTGAGCTTTAGGATACAAATTATGATTCTTCAAGTGCATTGTCAAGCTCGTGCAAATGTTTGCTTGGAAATTTATCAGCGGCTCTGTAAATTGCAGTCTTTCCTTTTCTTGGTACTAGTTGTTATAATACATAGTAAATCAATAGATCGGACAATGTCTTCGTGCATTTACTGCAGAAAACCAGTATCCATCATCAGCAAGCCATATATTGAGATATTTGCAGCCTATGGCAACACAGAGCCTGTGGAAATACTGGTAAGTTTATTTATTTTTTTGTTTGTTTATTTCTACATCATATTACGATCATTCCACAAACGAACGGGCATAAAAATATAAATTTTAAAAAATATAATAATTTTATGTATCTAGGGTCCCTTTCTCGCTTGATATTTTTCGTGTAAAGTACAGTAAAAAGATATCTTTTCAGTTTGTGTGTGATCTAAGCAATTCAAAACCTGAGATAAGATTTCTATAAATCAAGAAATAACGTTTCTGACAGACGATACTATATTGGATACAATTGTGAGTTATATTGATTGTTATTCACAACAATTTAAGATTATCAGTGCTCGCATTCGTAAATTATCGTAGGTGAAAAGATTTCTAAATTTGACGTTGGAGCCGCCACAGAATTCAATAACAATACAGGATACATAAAAACACTAAATATCAGCGTTGTTGATGAAAGAGAGAATGGAGAATAACACAAGAAAAAATACCTGATTTTTTTTTCTGAATCCGCCGATGTTCAAATTAATGATCACGTGACTAGACATAAGACGTTTTATCTAAACGGCCCATGTTATTGAATTATTTCGCCAGAGTTCAGTTGAATTGATTGTATTAGCATCTACACACAGATTCGCAAGAAAAAGTATAGAGTGAGGAGTAAAATCGTGTAATTATCGGTTCTTCCAATGGAAAGGAGAAGCATGTACACCACCTGACCGAATGGACGATATATGTAGTAAAGAGAGTATTATTTGTATTAAAATACGCTCAGTGTCATTAACGAAGTTTGAAACAATAATTGATTAGTTATTGTTTAAGAATACATCTGTGGTCATATATTGGGATCATGGTCAACCACCAATCTTTGTTGGAGAGTCTACACACAAATGGTTACATAATTTTGTAGATTCCTGTGAAGTAATAAGTTATATAACTGATGAATATAGAGCACCTTTTCCAGGATTGAACGACTTTCAGAAACGAATCAGACTACAACCGAATACATTTAATTCAGTGTAAAATAATGCTTGAGATATTTTCAGAAAATACTATAAATAAATGTTTGAATAAGTGAAAAGCAAATGATTTGACAGTTACAAGTAGAAAGATAGCCTGTGATAAACCTCACACGAACTTATTTCAGTTACATAATGAAAGGTTTTCAGAATCTCTTGTACCATTGTGTTTTTGACTATCAGATACGTGACGACAGTATCTCGATTTTGATATACTACGATCGTCAATGAAATAAAATATTGTGTCAAATGATACTGTCGTAGTTGAGAAAACTTCGTGGACTTTTGAATACGTAATGACGATCCATTCATCGCAAGATTTTACTATCTCATACAAGGTTGATTGAATCGCTGATTATCGTATCGAATCGTAGAACCTAGTTTATCTCGTAGTGTCTCGAGTCAGAAGACCTTGATATAGTAAGGAATAATATTAGCTATAAACAATGTGATAAAAACATGAGCTGGACTTTGATCCTGACGTTGAGTTTATCATGATATTAAAACAATAACAAAATAATCATTGTGCGAACTGTAACATAGTAATGTTGTGAGAATATTCAAGTGCAGATTTAAGACAATTTACTGTAGATAGAAGTAATAGGGATCATGGTCACATGCACGAAAACGTAATGCTGACCTGTCTTGGGAATAATCGACGTAGAGATGATGACACCCCTGGTGCTAGTTTACACGCGGTGGTAATTGCGTGTTATCGGGAATTACTTTGCCGTAATATTACAACGATCGAGGAAATAGTCACTGACCTGTACTGAAGCTCCTTTTAATTCACAAAATAATAGGTTTCCCTGTCATTTTCGAATGACTTCGGAGTAGCTTATCTTCCCTCATGATTTATGCATTGGTGAGTTTACTTATCGCTGCTACACCTCACCAATACCCTCCTGGCTCTAAGAAATCGATTTCATTATTTATAATCTGTCGAATATTTACTAAATCTAAATAATAATTTACCTTTCATCGCATAACTTAACCAGTTAGCTAATGATTCTCTGAAAGGTTATTTTTTATATAGAATTTAATGCACGAATTAATTTTATATTTGCAATTTTTCTTTATTGTACAATGTGTTTTGTTATTATTAGAAGCTACATCATGAATATGACACACATTATCCATTTCATTTATCTGATATTCTCCAGGTCCTGGTTAATCTCGTTTATCCAGTCAGATATCAAGTCTGGTTCCAGGACCACAAAAACTATCCAGGAAGATGTTTTTAACCTGGGTATTTAGCCTGTAAATGTTTTTAACAAAATAGGTTTATCACCACCTATTTATTTGTCAGGGAGGCAAATGTATATTTTTCTATACATATCAAACACATGTTTGTGATCACACGCTGTATAGCTTTTATTATTATTTTGTTACTTCATCTGTATTGGTGGATGCTCTACAATTTACACAATACAAATCAACCATTAATAAAAGATTTGACAAGAATCTTCTGAGGTAGGTTTAATTACTGCAAACGTCACCTATTTGAGGGTTGAATTGTTCAAGTTGAAACAAAACGGAAAGTTTAAGTGACACTTATGTTTATATTTGGTAATCATGATCAACAAATATTACATAAAACAACATGTTGTCCTCATCCTATAAATTCGTGTTAAAAACATTTTTCATTATTTTCTTTATCTTTTTCATAGAGCTATATTTGGGACGTATAATAATTCACAGATGTAACCAATGTTAAGTATTGGGGAGCTGAAGTTAAGAAACAAAAGGAGGTAGTACGTGTATATGTGGGAGGGAAGGGCCGGGGTTATAAGTGTTTCTTGCGAGGTAAGTGTAATAGACAAATTCTGGTTAAGGATTAATTTCCACCCTTTGAAGGCGCTTATGCAAATTGCTAATCAAACATTGCAGTATAAAAGGTGACAAATCAATTAAAGTGTGATTCATGTCATGGGATATAGGTAAATACCAATTGAAAAAGTTGTTATATCATTTATTTCCATTTTGCTTTAAACAAGTTAAATTTGCTTCTGTGATATTATAGGTAGACACATTAATACACATGTGGTGAAAATAAACGCTAGAATAGAAAATATGGTCCAGGAATCAGTCATTGCTATGTCTAACATCTGAAGTGAACCTATTGTTTACTGTAGATCTTTTCGTTTCAAATCATTTATCCATGGTTGTTATAGGGCTCTGGAGTTTTTGTTCCTCGATCTATTTTCCTGAAAGAGACAACGAATTACATAATGTGTTGTATTATATCAAAAACTTCAACACAAGTTTTTCCAGAATTAGACTTTGACATCTTTTTGGGAGGAAGATTAAAAAAGTGTTAATCATCTTTGCAGATGTATATAGACATAATTAATTAATGTATCTATTTCACTTCAAAACAAATACACATTTGTAATTGATTACTAGCTATGGAAGGTTATAGAATGTGAAGCAAGTTTTTGACTTTAAAAGCACTTTGTTCAAATTATATTTCTCTGGCCTTAGAATTTAAACACTGTTTTATAACGCAACATAGTAATGATGCTGTTGATAGCCATGTGCAGAGTGCATATTAACATAGCTTGTACCTTTTAGATCTTATTGGTCCGTTTTGAACATGAGGATGAATATTATTTATAAATGTGTGCATGACCCAACCAAAGAATAAGAGAACATAATATTTAAAATTATTAGCATATTTATACTTAATCTTGCACATATCCTAAGAACATCAATAACTAAAATCACTATTAACTTTGAATAATTTTCTACTAACCTTTTCATCGATCAGTCTATACATGTATTACTAAGATTAAATTTTCATTTTTAAAAACCAAATGAAATACGAAATAGTGTTGATCCGGGTTAATGGTTTAAGTTCTGTAATTTGTATTCATTTGTGAAAAGTGAACATATTATAGGTTGTTATATTTTGTTTAGGAGACTTGACTGTTAAGAATGCAGATTATATGGGATCTAGAAAGAAATAATTTTGTACATGTTGACTGTTATTGATAATAAACTTTAGTTCACTAACTGAACATTCATTTCGATGGGTCATGTGGATATATATATATATATATATATATATATATATATATATATATATATATATATATATATATATAGTAGCATTTACTCCTCCACTCCGTGGCGCAATAATACACATTTTTAATCATTTTGCAACCGTATGCTATCGATTCTAGGTCATTAGATTAATGATGAATTTCCACTCATTAATCAGTGTCCTGATACACAGGGTATTTTGCCTTCACAAAGCGTGTTACGCATAAGAAGCGCGACTCTCAGAGTCTTATGCTTTTCTATAATTTGATTAAATATTTAATCGTATCTATTTAAATCATACGTATTTTTAGTTCGTCAGCCAATGCATTACATTAGCTGGAATAGCTAACATTTGTACCCAGTTGCATGTGTGACTAGCTTCTGAGTTATGGTCACGTGTATGATTTTGAATTCTCATATTGTATTTGAGGCCATAATTACTTCCAAACACCTTAAAACAGAGGGTAAATTAATTTTATGAGACTCAAAACATCAATGACTTAAGATCTACTATTTCATCTGATGATTGATTGGATGATGCAAGTTTTTTATGATAATAAATAAGTCAGCATAAAATTATAAGCTAGTTGCTGACAGATCGTAACGTAGGACATTTGCAATGGGATTTTCAGCAGATTGCGATGTTTCAATTTGCAACACTGATGATTCTATTGTGTATAGCAGAATGAAGTTTTAGGCAAAGGACTGCTTTACTTTCAACAACTGGAGACTTCAAAGTGACACATGCACTATCCTCCCATATGAGATTATTCTTGCGTTCTTTTGTCCGATTTTGAGGAAGTACTCTCCAACGCACAGAATAAATGGCCTTAATATAGTGAACAATTAAGGCACACTACACACACACACACCGGTAATTTCAACCTTTGTGAAAATGGAGTAGAAGCGCGAAAGCAGAAGTAAAGAAAATGATCCAAATAAAGTCCCTGTACCAAGAAGTAAAAAACATATTGCAAGTGCACCACGCTTGGTAGAGACTGTCAAACACACATAGGACTTTGAAGGCGCAACACATGCCGCCAACCAGATGTCAACATTTATCAGACCAGATTCATTGTCTCCTGAGACCGACTGATGCCTTATATATAATGAATTAGCTACATATTGCTTGAGGTATTACAATTCCAGTATGTATTTAAGCATTGATATAATGAATATATGCATGTTTCATATGCATGCACATTTAACCAGGAAAACGTTACCACGTAATAGTTCATACAGATAGTTAACATTCTCTTGTAGGTCACTAATCGTGGAGTCACGAATCCGAATCTGATCTGAAATTAAGATGACCTATTTATTGCATGTCGTGATATATAATATGATTTCCGAAAGATATCCAAAGTTTTGACTTCAATGTTGTTCATTATTGTAACCACATGTATGATCCAATGCCATTATAAAATCAATTGTGATGTATTGAAATCAGTTTCGATAATGAATGAAATATTGCACACACATCCTTTCTGGTTACAAATGGGTCAGTTATTTAAATTAATCAGTTATTTTTGGATAGTCAGCAATTATAAAACACATTTGTATTTCCATAAATATACTTGATAATTCTACTTGCAAAGGAAGGGAAATCACTCGGCATATATAAAACAAGTTTCTCGCCAGATGAAAGTAACAAACGAAAAGATGACATAATGTATTCAATGAATTAAATTTTAAGCTCAGTAATCATTTGTTAGAATTCAAGGTGATCTATAATAGTGTTAATTCCATCTGTCACAGAATTAGGCGAAAATTGAATTTATTTTTTTTCTTGAATTACAAACTAATCTCACCATTTTTTTTTTGTTTCGTCGTACATGGGTTACCTGGGGTGAATAAGTGGTCTTTTCCAAGGTAAGCGGCGTGTAACGATTTGCATGTGCATGACATCGAATCACTTGAAGCCAAGAACATTAGAATCACGGGGTGCACGGTAATTTTGCTGTGAATTCTGCTCACCTATTTGAGGATATATAAGGCAGAATATTTCTGATAATAATTACGAGTCCAAAAGTATCTTATCACAGGAAAGATAGCTCGTCATTCTATCTCCAGCCAAAGGGGTGAGTGTTAAATCTATATTTCGTTTTATTGTGAATTTTATTCAGTTTATCATTTCATGTAATGATGCCTTTATTACAATGCAGATTTTAAACGTGGAATATTTAGAATTACTAGTCACTATTAGACTTTAAATGCAATAGCGTAATCTAAGTTTTAGATTGTTTTTGAAACAACTACTATTAGTGTGGTTTCTTTATTGTAGCTGATATCGTAGCTGATTTGTTGCGGAACATCTCTGATTTGTAGCGGAACGCCTCTGAATGTCTGATTTGTAGCTGAACATCTCTGAATGTCTCTGAATTGTAGTTGAATGTGATTGATTGTGCCGTGATTGTGCTGTTTAATTGTGCGATCGAATTGAGGTATCTGACTGTCTGTTTGTCGGATTGTCTGTCCGTCTACATCTGTCGTGATGTGTAAATATCCGGAAATCTAGAAGTCTGAGTGTCGGAGCTATCTAGAGGTGTAAACATCCGGGGTGGCATCTAGGTATTTGGGAACGTTGGTTCTAGTAGATGCTGTATGCTGTCTGTACGTATAACTGTGGTGGATCCGTGAAGGGCAAGTGACCGATAAAAGTATTGAGTCAACCCTAGGTATTCGGAGAAGCTGGGATGCGATTCAATAGTTGGTGAATCGTACGGTTATACAGGGTCGAGACACATGTGTGTGTTGCAATTGTAGTACAATTGAATACATTGTTATATTTACATAGTTACTTCAAATCACAGTAGTATTTCAAGGGATTACATGAATCTCAATAAAAGTTAGCAACTTGATTAAATACATGTATATGTTCGTGCTAGTTGTCGCAATCCATACGTGCGATAGTATAGTTTTTTGTTTTGTATTTGTTGTCGCAATTTATACTTGCGGTAATATAACTTTTGTAAAGGTTCCTTGGATCTGTGTATAGTCCAAGAGATTCCTTTGTATCTGTGTTTTATTTTGTATTAATATTTAATTTATTGTTGAATTGTGAATAGTTGTGAAGCGAGATTGTGGGTTGAATGCATGAGTTATTGTGTTGATACATCATTATTTTTCATTAATAATTTATTTCATAAATTTACATTATCTTTCACATATTGTGTTTGTGTTGTTCTTTTAATCCACCATCCACTCGGTAAAAATTCTGTTACACCATCAAATTATCAAGTATATTTATGGAAATATAAATAATTTCAAAAGATTGATAGCAATAACAGCTAAATCGTCAGTTTTAATCCCAAGATGTATTTCTTTTTTCGTTATAGTTTACTATAACACTGCATGCAAATATCACTCAGTACAGGCAAAGGCCCATTTCGAAAGATGAATGAAACGATTAATAGTGTAAGCAATGTATGTAAGCAATCATTTGTTGTTGTGCATCGGGATGGCATAGGCTATTCAATCCAGATTGTTGTGCTGAGAGTTTGAGAATGAAATGTCTGAGTACTGAAGTAGTTAATAGGGTTGTGTTTCATAAATGTGTTGAATGCCGTTGAAACACAATGCGTTTCAATGATACTGACGTACTCGGTTTGCTGTGATTAGAAACAAGTAAATGATACGCTTTACCATGACTAACATAAGATTAGCTCGTTTACATTGCGTGTAACAAAATTCACGACGGTATATGTCCACACAATAAGAAGTAAAGATATACAGGCACTACATGTACTTATTAAAAGGAAACATTTGAATAAAACTAATAAACAGTCATGCTTAGGATATGAAAAAAGACCATTCACGTTTTATTAATCATTTGACATATTAATAATTATAATATTGGACCAAACTGGAATTGAAATGGGATACAATTATAAATAAGGATCATTTGTTTCTTATTATAATATAATTTATGATACATCTTTAATAAGTTTTAATTTATTTTCAATTCCACAAACAAACAAATTAAGTAATTTGTGCAGGCTAATATATATAAATCAACTGTGGTGTTATAAGAGGTGTTAAGTCTCTTTGATTTAAATTATTTATTTTTAATTGTCAGATCCATATTTGTCATTTTAGGGTTTATAATTCATTAATGATAGATATCTATTCTGGAAAATTCAGGCTGACGTAGACTCTATCTGTAAACACAGGTTGACCTTGACTTGGTAACCTCATTTCTGGCCTTCCTTCAGAGAGTGCCAACAAGCTTCTAAAACTGTTGGTTAATTTCAAGGACAACTTTTTAGTTTTAGTTCTTGGTGGTGAGAAATGACTGATTTTATTATCTGAATCTTTCTTTGTGTACGTCTTTAAATGATCGTACGCTCTTTCTTTGACCTTCTATGAACTTCCATAAAATCATGTGATCCCTTGTTTACGTACAAAACAGGTATATAAATTATTGTTTGGAAGAGAACAATTTAGTAGATTTTCTGGGCTTTAAATTAATAGTTGTGTTTTGAGTTATATTGGAATTTGTGTCGATTCGTTGAAGCAAGAGGAATTATTTTATTTATTTGGAAAAGAACATGTGCTCATAGATTTCATAAAAACAAGAGCTGCATCACGTGACATCGTCAGCCATTTTGGATTACATCGTCAAGATTCAAACCTGGAACGATTAGAACATTTTTTATCAGGACTTTTGCAATTCCATTAGTGGATTATTTTTGTGAATTCTATATTGGATTAATGTTGGATTTGATTCTCTAAAACTGTAAGTTTATTTATGTTCTCTTATACAACATTTGTACTTAATAAATTCATCGTTAAAGTTTTACAAGCTTGTTAGTTTTCACTCTTTCTGTATTGCTGCTTATTCGAGCCTAAGCATGTAACAGAGACATTTGGTAAAGAAATCTTGATAATTTAGCCAATGTGTCACCTGTTAGAACAGAAATCCCAATTGTAATCTTGGGCTATCGTGTATATTGGATTATTATGTGTATCGGATATGTATTAACTCATACAAATGCAAAACAGGTAGGTGTGCTGTTTTGTCACAAATAACATACATGGTAGAAACTTATTATGCAGTTTTTCGTCGAAGTTTATATCTGTGAATACCCGCTTTTAAGTTTCAAAATAAAATAAGTTAAACTGGACTATCAAGAGATATAATCGAAATGAACATGAATGCCAAGATTATAAATTAATCGTTATTGTTAGAGCTTGTTGGAGACAAATTAACAGTTCGCTTTACTACACAAAGAACTAATCCAAGTTTCGAAAAGTCAAAAAGGAGCAATTACTTATGCACACATTATGAAGCAAGCATTTCATTACTTCAAAATTAATATTTCATGATACCTCAAAGAAATTGCTTTGAACAAAAGTATATTGCTGATTTTCTAGTATATATATATATATATATATATATATATATATATATATATATATATATATATATATATATATATATATATATGCGTGTGTGTGTGTGTGTGTGTGTGTGTCTTCGTGTGCATGTGTGTGTGATTCAATAATATGCAAACTATAGTTGTTGAGAGACCTTACTCTCATGACTATCTTAAGGACAATTATACAAAACTACTTGCTTTCAGAAGTGACATACAAAGCTTATACTTTGATAAATATTATATACAATTCTGAATTTGTATCCACGAACGTTGTCTGAGCCGTAGTCTGATACAGCCTTTCCCGCTTTCAATACAATTTAATAAAGCACCAATGTTTCATTTTCTCGGTATTTAGTTGTTTTAGATTTTTGCAACATCACAATCTCAAGTGAATTCATTTGTAAACGATATCTGCGCCTATGATGAATCTCTTTGGTTGCTATAGAGATTCATGTAATTTTCATGGTACCGTATTTACTGAACTAGGTTTAGAGGGACATAAGTGCATATTATTAAGACTATATTACATGAGGACGGGATGAATATCAGGGCGATTTTGATCTACGCTACTATTTTACATAAATGGGAACAAATATAATATACTATTTAGCAACCTGATTAAATACACTTAGCTATTCTTTCACAATGTCATATATATATATATATATATATATATATATATATATATATATATATATATATATATATATATACATTAGGTGTAATATAGCTGGTATACGAACTGTATGAAATCAATGAATTCGATACGTTATTCAACTCTTATATTAAAATATTATCACGATATTAAGTATATATATATATATTCAACGTTCAACAATGTTATATGCAACTGAATGTTTTCAGTAACTGTCATATCGTAATCTTAAATATCTTTCACTATGTTTTTCACAATGCTTGATTACAGTAAAAACCAAAGAAAAATGTTTAAACTAAAAAAAGTGCTAGTTAAAGATATTGCAGTATTGTCCCGTAGTGGAATACACATTTTAAAGTTATTTATATTCTATTTTTAAAACAAATATTAAGTGAAAATAATATATTGAATTAGTAACGTATTTATCTAATTATGTATAACATGTTAGAGTACGTTGACAGTCCGGATAATTTTCAGTTATGAAGTTCAATGAAAACTATTACTGTCTCAAAACTTTCAAGAGTGACCATTTTATATTCTATAACTTTATATTTCAGGAACTGCCATCCAATTATGTAGCGGATATTTCCTGTTTTTGACGGTGGCCATAATAATGTGACAGTTTTGACCATTGAAAGATTTGAAATATGAACTAATATTTCTCCAGAGCCAATTTACCAGCTTGTTACATGCACTTACGTCCATGTATTGTCATCACTCTTGAGTATGTATTGTAAATGTGTGTGTGTTATAACACTCTTGAGTGTGCATTGTAAATGTGTGTGTGTGTGTTATAACACTCTTGAATGTGTATTGTAAATGTGTTATAACACTCTTGAGTGTGTATTGTAAATGTCTGTGTGTGTTATAACACTCTTGAGTGTGCATTGTAAATGTGTTATAACACTCTTGAGTGCTTATTGTAAATGTGTGTTATAACTCTTGAGTGTGCATTGTAAATGTGTGTTATAACACTCTTGAGTGTGCATTGTAAATATGTGTTATAACACTCTTGAGTGTGCATTGTAAATGTGTTATATCACTCTTGAGTGTGCATTGTAAATGTGTGTGTGTTATAACACTCTTGAGTGTGTATTGTAAATAATCTGTGTTATAACACTCTTGAGTGTGCATTGTAAATGTGTGTGTTATAACACTCTTGAGTGTGTATTGTAAATAATCTATTTGTGTTATAACACTCTTGATTGTATATTGTAAATGTGTGTGTGTGTGTTATATCACTCTAGTGTGAATTGTAAATGTGTGTTATAACACTCTTGAGTGTGTATTGTAAATAATCTATGTGTGTTATATCACTCTTGAGTGTGCATTGTAAATGTGTGTGTGTGTGTTATAACACTCTTGAGTGTGTATTGTAAATAATCTATGTGTGTTATAAATACAAACAAATAAACAATTATCATTTTAGGCTCTTCTTATGATAGAAAGCACCAGAAAGCTTTTCTATGTAGAGAAATTCTAATCTTGCGTGGTAGATAAAAAGCTATGTTTTCCACCTCAGAAAATAAAATCACATTTAATTCTTCTGTTTATCTCTAAAATTAAGAAATTTGATCAGTTTTCTTGGCAAACAATGGCGTTTAGGAAATATGAAACGTTTTTTGTAAGGAAATGTAATATGCATACAATAACATTGATCTGGCGTAAAATCATTGGGACAAAGATTTTATATATATATATATATATATATATATATATATATATATATATATATATATATATATATATATATATTAATCTAATATCATTTGTTTGTCGCAAGTGGACAATGTAATGCTAAAACGTTTCATTCCAATATGATTAATTGGTAACTTGCATGTATTTAATGTTTAATTATTCAAAATATCTAAACTGACATTTCACGTAAAATTAAAACATGAAATGATTTTGGCACACAAAGAGCCGTTCTAATGAAAGAGATTGTGAAGATTGCATTAAATTAAAAGTAATCGTATCATTAAAAATTCTTCATTGAAACAGAATGCATGACCGCATTATGCATTATAAAATTATTTATTCAGTGTTTGAAAAATAATTTAATCCGCTCGTATAAGATATTGAGTCGAAGAATGGAACTAACTGTGCACCAATAAAATGATGAAAAAGTTAGTTTTTACTGTTTTATTCTTGTGCGTTTATTACCGCTATAACATTCAAGAAACAAACAAACAGAAAATCCCACTAACAAATATAGTATAATTAATAATAGCATATGTGAGCTCAGTTATCATAATTTGAGATATGTTTGATTTTATTTCATGTATCGCACAAATTAGAAGGATTGCATTTGACCAGCGAAAGCAACTGACAAATATAACACCAAACTATGGAAGGTATTCTATGTGGTTTCAATGCAGAGTTACTAATTGTTAAAAATATATAAATAAACGTTTTCAAATTTCTTATTGCATGACGAGGAAGTTTATATCTAAAACCTAATTGATTTTATTGCACAATAAATGAACTGGAACATATAATACTACAGTATAGTGTATATAATATGCATCAACACATATCTGTTGTAAACTGTATATGCTCTCAACAACAATTGTTATTTTTAAGGTATATCGAGGCAGATAAATATTTGCACCAGTGTGCTGCAACATTACGATATATCATAGCAAGTGTAAATATTTAAGCACACTCAGTCAGCGTTATGTATGTACCTCATGTCAATTCATAAATGCGCGATACAATCAAGTAACAGAGGTGCTATAATTACATTCAGATGTTCTTAAACCTAAAGTAAGAATGTTAAGACTGAAAGTTCAAAATCTGAAAGAGAATATTAGAAGATATTTTTAATTTATATACATGCCATATATGTCGGAAATTATATGTAAAGATAAAGTTCGCAAGTGCTCTATTAGGGGAGGGACAAGCTATGATGCAGAGCGACATCAGTAAAAAAAAAACCATATAAAGTACGTGATCATGATTACCTGACTTGAATCTCAATACACAAGTCATAGTAAATTTCGGGTATCATCTGTTCGCCAAGACACTTGTAAAACATGATCGAGGCGAATAGTGAAACATAATGCATAATAACGACGAGAGACATAGTTCAAGGCTGATGCAAATGAGAAACAACACGTAAATAACTGAACAAAAAAAAAACCCGAATAAGTTTGTACATAGCTTTAAACACGAAGAAAATCCAAAAATTAACAGTTGAAAGTATGGCTGATGGCATCTTTGAATATATACTGAACTATTTGCTGACATTAACAACAAATATTTGAGGAAATATATTAACGAGTATTTGATAGCAATGACACGATTTAACGAACATCTTTACTAGACAAAGAAACGTTTTATTTATTACTTAACGGTTAAACGTTTCAAATGAATACTTGCTGACATGAATACAAATTGATTACATCCACTGAATCAAACATCAATCAGATTCGTAACATTTGGGAACACCAGGATCTTCTTAAGCAATGTAACTTAAAAGAACGAAAGATGGCTACGTAATAGTAAATAGCAGAAAAGGTGGAAACAAACAAGCTTTCACAATTTGTGACCTTTAAGAGTACTGATTTTACATGCAGCTATGCCAATGTATTAGTTACCGAATGTGAATGAGGATTACATGAAAATGTGGTGATGGGTGGCCAAAAAAGACCCTAAGCAAATGTAGTCTATGCTGACCTCAACAAAAAAAAAGGCGAGCGACTCATCCAAAAATGGCATCAACTTTTGGGGTCAACCCACCCCCACATAAACCCCGTTTTCGTAATCTGACATTAAACAACGAAACTAATCCAATGTTAAATTTGATAAAAAAAATTATCACGATTAACTCCATCCATTTCAGCAGGTGGAGGATCCCAGAAAACATTCGACTGACGTTTTCTCATCAAGTTCCCATTTTTCAAAATGATGATTAAAACAAATGCAAACAGTTTTAGTTAGCAATGTTGACTAATTAACTCGCCAAAGTCGAATCCGTGGCTGGCATGTACGCATGGTTACTATTTATGAACCTGGCGGATCAGAAAATATGCTTTGATCTTGAGACCACACATCAAGGCCCCATTGTGGGAATATTGAGTTTATCTGCGGTAATGCTGATTTTTTTTTTAATATGAGGCTTGTATGAAATCTTGGAGAAAATATAAACGGAGATTGCCACGCCAAAGTGATTGATAGTAAGTCTGTAATTAAATCGTTTTCTTAATAATAATAACGAATAACTTTGCGTTAACTATAGAATCTTGTACAGTTAAATTAGTTCGACATTGACTAGATGATCTCAAGAAACATCTTCCAGCACGTGATTCTTTTAGAGAGCAGGTTCAGCAAGCTCCTGTGGAATTTACGGAGCGTAAATAACAGTTATTTAACGCAAATATTTGTGCACAGGTGCGCTAAGGTCTATTAGAAGACATGTATATCCTTGTGGAAACGCAAACTCCATACCTGAAAGTTTTCTGGTCAACATGAATGGACCTGTGTTACCTGTGTTGTCTTGTTGTGAGAGACCGATATGTAGAGAGGTATTTCCTGCAGCGAATACCGAGGATAGTTATACGAGAGTTTGAACCCGAATCGTTTGTTGAAACATTTTTCAGTTGGATTCAGCTTGCTTAATTTGTGTTGACATTTAGTTTACTTGAAACCAATTGGTTATACAAGAAAAAAGTTTTATTCCTGATATTGAGTGACGGTCTATTAGGAACAAGTCAATCGATTCTGAATGTTTTCTTAAATAAAATGTTGGGAATCATTAATCTGGTTGGTAGTTGATGCTTGGAGGATGTCATCAATTTTGATTAGACCACCTAAATGTTAGTTTTTATCACTCGAGGTCGACTGATCGTTTAATTTCTCTGGCATTTTTTTAAGGTAATAAATGCGGAGTATGTGCATTTGATAGCGCCTCGTTTTAATGCATTTTTAGATTTGTGCTAATAGTAGGAATATCCTTAGCCCGAAATAATTAGCAATTACTAGGAGGAAACGTCATGCAGTATAGTGTTAGTGAGTTCCAATGATGCCATGGTTGACTAGTAGTGAAGTCAGGCCAAAACCGAATGAAAGTCCCTGTCATAACGTAGTCCATCTTACAGTCTAGTGGTGGACACTGGTGGTGTGACTGTTGTGGTAGTATATACGATAGGATACCGGTAAATTAGTCATCGGAATAAATAAGACGGGACTCGGCAGATAACCGTTATGTTGCCAGTGTGGCACATCTGGTGCAGTTATATTGCGAAAGAAGCCTGGGAAGCAAATATTGACAGGCCTAAGGGGGAGTTGTTAAAATAGTTCCTCGTTAAGGTGATTGTTGAATAGTTTATATCTGCATTATCTGCTAGCGGTACGGAAACCTGATGAAGCGAAACCATGCAGATGTGTGATTTAGAGATATTAGGCAGGCTAAATATCTGTGGTCTTGGACGATGTAGAGCAAAATGTATGTATTGAACGGATACGTCGGGCTTTTTTTTATAACTTAGTTTCTCTGGCAGTCTTTGTCATCTATTACAAAAGGATTGGGTATTTTCATTTCAGATGAGTACTTTAACAACGAATATTGCCTATGAGTTCGGTATCGTATCATACAGACTTAGAAACGAAGTAGCACGGATCAATGGTACATCTGTTTCTGTCTCTGCTTTGTACGAAAGACAATCATTTATACATGAACACTTCACTTACCTACTTACCGAACTGTTTACCTATTTACATAGTTCCAAAACCTACCTACTTACATACGTACCTCCATCCATCCATCCATCCATCCATCCATGCATGCAAACAGACAGACAGACAGACAGACATTTGGTTAGACTTGTTTTATGGGACATCCCCTCCTATAGCAAATGCATCATATAAGCCGCCACTAAAATCTGAAATCGTATTTGCCTGTCTTAGATTAATATGGTATATGCTTTTTTGTTGAAAGGTTACACAGTGAAATACAGTGTATCTAATTTCATTTGCATAAGTGACCCATTTGTAACAAATAGCTTAATGTGTGTACAATATTTAAATCATTGTCGAAACTGATTTCAATACATCCCAATTGATTGACAAACGTTTGGAATCATACTTGTAATTACACTGAAGTCAACATTTAGGATATCTCTCGTAAATCATATTATATATCACGACATGCAAAATACATTTGTAATGTTAATTTCAGAACAGATTCGCATTCATGACTACAGGTTTGATCGAGTACAAAAGAGCCTAGACGATATTGATCGACGCCGACGAGGTAACGTTTTCCTGGTTAAACCTATATACATATGAAACCTGCATACATTCATTATGTTCATGCTTAAATACACATTGGAATTGTAATCCCTCAAACAATCTGTAGCTACTTCATCATATTTATGTCTTCAGATAGTTTCATCATACCATGGATTTCGTCCAATGTATGTTATGATGTTGGCAGTATGTGTTGCGTCTACAAAGTCGGATGTGAGTTTTACAGTCTCCACCTAATTTAGTGTACTTGTAATATGTTATTGGTTGTTTTCTTGGTTCTGGGTCTTTCTGTTGTAATATTGTTACCATATCAGTTGTAGTATTGTTACTATATCAGTTGTAATATTGTTACCATATCAGTTGTAATATTGTTACCTTATCAGTTGTAATATTGTTACCATATCAGTTGTAATATTGTTACTATATCAGTTGTAGTATTGTTACTATATCAGTTGTAATATTGTTACTATATCAGTTGTAATATTGTTACCTTATCAGTTGTAATATTGTTACTATATCAGTTGTAGTATTGTTACTATATCAGTTGTAATATTGTTACCTTATCAGTTGTAATATTGTTACCTTATCAGTTGTAATATTGTTACCATATCAGTTGTATTGTTACTATATCAGTTGTAGTATTGTTACTATATCAGTTGTAATATTGTTACCATATCAGCTGTAATATTGTTACCTTATCAGTTGTAATATTGTTACCATATCAGTTGTAATATTGTTACTATATCAGTTGTAGTATTGTTACTATATCAGTTGTAATATTGTTACTATATCAGTTGTAATATTGTTACCTTATCAGTTGTAATATTGTAACCTTATCAGTTGTAGTATTGTTACTATATCAGTTGTAATATTGTTACCTTATCAGTTGTAATATTGTTACCATATCAGTTGTAATGTTGTTACTATATCAGTTGTAATATTGTTACCATATCAGTTGTAATATTGTTACTATATCAGTTGTAGTATTGCTACTATATCAGTTGTAATATTGTTACTATATCAGTTGTAATATTGTTACCTTATCAGTTGTAATATTTTTACCATATCAGTTGTAATATTGTTACTATATCAGTTGTAATATTGTTACCTTATCAGTTGTAATATTGTCACCATATCAGTTGTAATATTGTTACCTTATCAGTTGTAATATTGTTACTATATCAGTTATAATATTGTTACCATATCAGTTGTAATATTGTTACCATATCAGTTGTAGTATTGTTACTTCATCAGGTTTCACAGTTCACAAATCAGTGCTTGGAATAGGGTAATATTACTACATGGGTTCGGGGGATAGCTATTTAGTATTGTTTAATAATAATAATAATAATAATAATAATAATAATAATAATAATAATAATATTAAAAATAATAATGCTTTATTTACAGAGGGTCGCTCATTAGTTAAGGATTATTCTCCCTTGAGGCCTTCTTAACGAGAGTATAACAATGTACATAATATGAAGATAGCAATGATTACTGTTTATTTTAATGTTTAGTATTAAAATACTAAATTCCATTATCTATTAGAAACATATAAATGCTCATGATATCAGTATTTGGAGATCACAAAATCAGTGTTTGGAAGTAGGGTAATGTTAACACATGGGTTTTTGTAATGGCTATGTAGTATTATAACTAGTTTTGGAGGTCACAAATGAGTGCCTTAAAATAGGATAATGTTACTACATGTGTTTGGGAGATAGCAGGAGAGCTATGTAGTATTGTTACTACATCAATTATAGTATTGTTACTGCATCAAGTTTTGGCGCTCACTAAACTTATGTGCTTGGAAATAGTGTAATGTACTACATGTACATGGCTTTTGAATTAACTATGAAGTATAGTAAACTTCTATAAAAAGGACAAGCAAGCAATTCCTATTTTATTCTAGCAGCTATTAAATTAAATAATAATGGGTAAAGACTAAAACTGCATAAAAGCCATATATACTGCATTATGGGTAAAGACTAAAACTGCATAAAAGCCATATATACTGCATTATGGGTAAAGACTAAAACTGCATAAAAGCCATATATACTGCATTATGGGTAAAGACTAAAACTGCATAAAAGCCATATATACTGCATTATGGGTAAAGACTAAAACTGCATAAAAGCAATATATACTGCATTATGGGTAAAGACTAAAACTGCATAAAAGCCATATATACTGCATTATGTTTCTGGTACATTAAATAAAAGCCAGAACCAGAAAGGAAAATTTAATACTACTGCATGTTTCTGTACATTTTATGATTCAATAAGCTGGTATTTTTCTGGAAAATATCTTTTTAAAATATTTTTAGGTGAATTTCAACTTAAGTCTTTATATTAGAAATAAAATTTCAAGAAATTAAATATTAAATTTTTTATTTTTATTGCATAGTACTCAAATATTTTGAGAAATCAACAATTATATCAAATCATAACAAACAATAAAAATCAGCAATGTTAAAGCAATGTTAAATCGACAACAACATGTTTTAAACTACCTGAAAAGTGAGTACATAAACAGCACCTGTCTGCTTAATTTTCAAGTGCAGTATTAATTTAAAATAATTGAGGTAATAATCAAAAACTATATCATAATAATTCAACTTTTAAACATTAATACAATTATTGAAACTGATAAGAAGTATGTTATCAGAATATTCATGAAGACAAACAAAATCACATAATCATTCAAAATATATAGACAAGAAAACTGCACTATTGTGGCATACCAGTAAGCTCTCACATTCCATCCCTATGAATTCAGTCACTGTCAAGTATACAACAGCCTTGGCAAATATGTGACTGTAAAATGCCAACAACTTTCAAAACTGCATATCATTTAAAATTATTTCCATTTCCACCCTCCACCCATTAACTCGACCTTCCTGAACTATTCATCAGATGATTTAAACTACGACTCATTATACATACACGCATCATGCCAATGTAACTGTATAATACAATTCTGTGATAACATATTCACAAATGTAACTGCCATTGAAATGTTCAAGCATATTTAACTTTTATCTGCACTAAGTGGTTCCACTGAAGGAAGATGATGTAGTATTCCTATTGCAAATAGCTGTCATATATTTACATGTATAACTTTAAATCTGATAAATTTCAACTCTATTCTTATCATTGTAGCTTATAGGAATCTGGATCAGTTTTGGGGTGGGGGTGGGGGGTTCTCTGCATTAGTTTTAAATCCAAGGAATTGTAAAATCTGGTTTAAGAGATTGAAAAAAACAAGTAAACATAGGTCTGAAAAAGAGTGGAAAGTAGATTTATCATTCAGAATGTGCTTGCAGAATACTATTTTATAATTAATGACAATGCAAACCAAGCTTTTTAGAAATTTATCAAACACTGTGTCAAATATTTATAAGACAAGAGTGTTATGCGTGCACAGACAGTAAGATTGATACAAGTTGCAAAATAAAACTGAAAGGTAATGTGAGAAAGCCAAATCAAGCATGGAATACAAACTTTTGTCATGGCACAAACACATACTAAGTTTCACAATGATATCTAAAAAGGTTCAGTAAATATTTATCAGAAATGAATGACAGTCTGGAAGACAAATTTTCAACTAAAACAGGGACAGGTATGATAATGCTGATTTGATAATCTGAAGGACTCAATGCCTGGTCATGAGACGGAATCATAATAAGTTTGATGAAGGTGTCTCAAATGATTCAAGAAACATTAAGTTAAAATAACAAGAACAGACAGACAGGTTGACTGCCTACTTCCAACTGCTTATTGTGTCATAATAAACAGCTGCTACAATTATTTTATTTTTTCAAAACAACTGTACTGTTTGAGTTAATTTAGAGACAATGAGTTATCTCCACTTGGTCAGTTTTCCAAAATGGTGGCAACAAATCTAGAAAAAGGCTTTGTTCATAATATTTACTATAAGCATCATTCAGAGAAATGTAGCAAACACAGGAGATCAAAGTAGTTACTATTTATCTTGGATGGTTATATTTTATGAGGGGTTCTCAATTTTTCAAACACTTTGACAAAATATTTTGAATAGCTGACCCATAAAGCCATAAGTTATCACCTTGCTCATAATGAGGGATTGAGCTCCATGGTTAGGACTGTTGTATAATGGATAGACAGATGGTGAGGTTATTTTAAATCAATAGAAAAGGAGAAACAATACTAAGTTACTATGTTGCTATTTAACTGCATCACACACATTTACCATGACAAATGCAAGTCCATCTTGTATTGATGTATAATAAAAGGTAAAATTTAAATTTAATCAGTTTAATGGACACATGACTAGTGCTATTTGAAGGATAGTATTATAATTAGACATTTTATAGTGAGTTATCAATATAAAAGCAGAAAAAATTTATCTATTTCCTCCTGCATGGCTTATACATTTAATATGTAATTAAATAGACCAGATATATATATATATATATATATATATATATATATATATCAGACAATAATTAGATATACAAGTTAATATACTAGGTTATCATTCAATATTTAAATTAGATATACAAATTATATATTAGGTTATCATTCTACCTGTAATTAGATATACAAATTATATATTAGGTAATCATTTTACCTGTAATTAGATATACAAATTATATATTAGGTAATCATTCTACCTGTAATTAGATATGCCAATTATATATTAGGTAATCATTATACCTGTAAATGATATATTACGTAATCATTATACATGTAATTAGATATACAAATTATATATTTGGTTATCATTCTGCCTGTAATAAAATATACAAGCTATATATATATATATATATATATATATATATATATATATATATATATATATATATATATATAGATATGGAAAGATTTATACATGTAATTATACAGAGGTAACAATTCTACATGTAATTATACAGAGGTAATAATTCGCCATGTAATTATATATAGGTAATAATTATAGTGAAAATAGATTAATTAGATACACAAGGTACATATAAAGTAATCATTTTTCATGTAATTATAAACATATGAATTCATTTCAAAACTATTTAATATTTGAAAATATTATTTTACAGGATTCATGATGTCATGAAATTCAAAACAAGATTGCACATTATATGATGGACATATTGAAATGAAAGATGTTGTGCTTATTGTATGACTGAATTTCCAGATTCATTACGTAATACATTCAGTAAAATATCAAGCTTGTAAGTACTGATAATAATAACAAATCTTAAAAAAATAAACATAATTATATTTTAATAATTGCTTACATTTATTGTCAAAGCACACAAGAATGATGCATAAATATGCATACAGTAGTTGTGTGCAATAATACATAACAAGTACCTTGCTGCTGTTATGCAATTATACATTTTTGTTTTCTGTTTCCAATTTTATGACTTTAACCAATCAAAATTCTTGTTACAAGGGGTTTAGTAAACTTTTAATGATTTTCATGTAACAACATGTCTTTATTATAAGACTGTTTGTTACTCATAATCATGAAATACAGGATACAACAAACTTTATTTAATGTTGATATTCCAGGTTACATTAAAAAAAAACACAAGCTCTGATTGAGCTATTGTTCTTTTTAATGAAATATACAACTACTCATTTTCCATTTATTACCTAAATTGCAGACCTTACTTCTTGTCCAAAATATTCATACATATTCTATGGAACAGAAGGGATGGCTCCTAATTGTATTTTCAAACTGCTTTACATATATGTTCCTGTTACCTTGGTAAGATTACTCGTATACAATTACTGATAATTCTATACATGTACATCACTGTTCAAAACAGGGCTCACTGGACAAATAAAAAAAATATGTAGTTGTTGTTGTTATAGATCTTAACGGCATTTTTTATCACATGATATGCTATATATGGCGACCAGTATTATTGGTAGAGGAAGAACCCGGGAAAACCCCAGAAAGAACCACTGACCCATGAGAAGCTACTGGCAAGCTTTCTCACATAACTACATTAGCCGAATCTTAGACTCGAACCCATGCAGACAGAGGTGAGATGGCAGTGATCCGTAACAGAAAGTGATTTAGACCACTCCTCTCAGCCACTCGGGGCCACCCCCCAAAAAATGTTTGCAAAAGTATACCCAAAAAGCAAGACTAATTAGTCAATCCAATATGATCAGTTTGATTTGGATAAAACTAATTTGATGATAATTTAAATTAAAAGATCACTCAGAAAACAAACGCATTGATTATTATGGATGCATCATAAAATAAATAATAATAAGCAAAATATCAATATCAACAATACTTTTCACTATCATTGTCTCTTGATTTAAATCTTTGACTTGGTAGCTTTTCTATACTCCATCCTTGCAACAGAACGAAGATGTACCTCATCAGGACCATCAGCTATCCGCAAAATTCGTGCTGAAGCCAACATCTTTGCTAGAGGCAGGTCATTATTCAAACCAGCACCTCCAAATGCCTTGAAAATATTTAGCGATTAAGGAAAGTTACTGGCTTAAAAATCTGCAAATAATTCCTTAATATTCAATAAAATGAGACATCTACATTTCACTTTAACCTTTATATACTTTATGTGCGCTGTGCAACAAGTTCTTGCAACTAATGAAATTCTCAATATCACTGTTTATAGTCAGCACTCTAAATGGCAACACTTTTATTTAGCATTATTGATGGCACAACATATATTAAATATTTATATGTCAACATTTATATGAAGCACTCACTATGGCAAAACTTATAATAAAAATGCTCATGGGTATAACATATATCAGGCATTTTCAATGGTACAACTTATAATAAAAATGCTCATGGGTATAACATATATTAGTCATTTTCAATGGTACAACTTATAATAAAAATGATCATGGGTATAACAAATATTAGGCATTTTCAATGGTACAACTTATAATAAAAATGCTCATGGGTATAACATATATTAGGCATTTTCAATGGTACAACTTATAATAAAAATGCTCATGGGTATAACATATTTAGGCATTTTCAATGGTACAACTTATAATAAAAATGCTCATGGGTATAAGAAATATTAGGCATTTTCAATGGTACAACTTATAATAAATGGGTATAACATATATTAGGCATTTTCAATGGCACAACTTATACTTGCCACTCTCAACAGGCCCAAATGTGCATACCATGATCTTTTTTGGGGAAGGAATTCAGATAATCCTGAGTGAAACCCTGGCCTTGAACGGTTGACTAATTTACTCTTTCACGGTAGTACTGGGGATTGAACTTGTTACTCCATAGGTGAAACAAGTGCTACCACAGCATTATTCAAGCAACCAGCTACATTAAAGTATTGTGCCCAAATAGTTCTTTGAAAACATTCAAGAACACATTTTATGATTTATAGCTGTTTATTCATGTGAATATTATAAATGCACTAAAAATCTAAATTCACTACAATAAGAACCTAATTATATTGCAGCAAAATAATAAAATTACTATGCATATCTACAAAGTGCCTCCAGCTGTATCCAAAGGTATACAAGGAACAGAGCTGTACCATACATGCACAAAATGCTATCCAAGATGCATGCATTGCTGAATAAATTAACACAAAATGCTATCCAATATGCATGCATGGCTGAATAAATTAACACAAAATGCTATCCAAGCTGCATGCATGGCCGAATAAATTAACACAAAATGCTATCCAAGATGCATGCATGGCCGAATAAATTAACACAAAATGCTATCCAAGATGCATGCATGGCCGAATAAATTAACACAAAATGCTATCCAAGATGCATGCATGGCCGAATAAATTAACACAAAATGCTATCCAAGATGCATGCATGGCCGAATAAATTAACACAAAATGCTATCCAAGATGCATGCATGGCCGAATAAATTAACACAAAATGCTATCCAAGATGCATGCATGGCCAAATAAATTAACACAAAATGCTATCCAAGATGCATGGACGAATAAATTAACATAAAATGCTATTTAAGATGCATGCATGGCCAAATAAATTAACACAAAATTTCCTTTCAAACAAGTTCTGCATAAGTTAAGTGCACTACATGGCACAGTACACCTGTTCTCCTGACCCTAGGATAATTAGGGCCTAACCGGAAATCGCCTCGGACATTCACTTCGGCTGAATATCTGGTTTTATGGTACTATTCAGAAGTATTCACCTACATCCAAATACTCGGATTTGGTACTCGGCAAAAATTATCTACTTGGTTAGGCCCTAAGGATAATATACCTGGTTATCTCATCATGCATGTTTCAGTGTGCATCTTGCCTTGACAACATAATAATATGTCTGGCTATGTCATTGCATCTGTTGTAGTGTGCATATCCCCATGACTCCAGGATGCTATACCTGGCTATTACATCTGTCACCTTAACCAAAGGATAAAAATACACGGCTGAATGATTACACATGTTCCCTTGACCCCAGATACTATTTATGGTTGCATCTTCAATTGACTTCAGGACACTATATTTAGATTTGTCATTGCACCTGTTCCTTTGACTCCAGGATACTATGCCCGTCGAACAACTTGGCATGAAATTGTACTGGCCACAAACTGAATTTGAGCTATCCAAACTAGGGGTAGAGTATTGTTGTATTTTGTTATAGGTCCCAGAAGAAAGTACTTTGCATTGGCCATGACTTATTAAAAGTTAAAACAAAGTTTCTAAACTTTGCAAAATAAACCTTATATATATTTCCTGCATCCAATGTTGTAGATTTTAAGTTGCTTATTCACCACATCCTTGTACTGCATGACATATCTAAGTTAATAAACTTATAAACTGTAGCCTTAAGATTGTTTGGTAGCCAAGGTTTGCTATTAACGCTGCTTTACAGAATGGAACAATATCTAATGCAAGATGGGAAGCATGCAACTTCCATATACTGTATGTGACTGAATGATAATGTAGCACACAATATACAAATCAGTTCATGCTACAAGGTCTTACAATTTTGCTATTCAATGCATACAGACACTTGCCATTGCACATCATGGATAGATGAATTTAATTTAATCTGATTGATTGTATAATGTGAGCCTGTTGCTGATATGCATTCCAGATCTGATTTGTGTGTCAGTCACAGTTTTCTCACATAGCTCATGTGTATATCAGTGTCAAATCTTGACTTTGATAAGTCTGCAGTATGATATGCATTTATCAACAATTAGGAAAGAAAGATACCTGTAAAGTGTCTGCATTTAGTCCTACTGCATAGAATAATGTTCCGTAATTAATATTAGGAAAATTTAAATCAAGGCACTCATTTTTAACATTTGTCAGTGATTAGGGAAAAGGATACCCAGAATCTGTAAGGTCTTCCATGAGTCAGAATTTAACAACATCTATTACAAAAGTGTACACAGAATGTATAAAAATTCAAAATAAATTATTTAATAATTGTCATATTGATGACTATACATTACTCTGTGATATTACAATGTCACATTGGTATATATTATTATGTTATATAATACAATATTTACCTGAACTGCCCTGTCTATAACTCTCTGTGTCATAGTGGGAACTATAACTTTGATCATTGCTATGTCTTGTGCTGCCACCTAGTGAATAAAGTATCAGTAACTGTAACTCACAAAGCAATGTTATACAAATTGAGAAAATTGGATGAGAAAACAAGTTTGTTGCGATACTGTGCACAAAAGTAATCAAAGTTTATATAAATTGACATTCTGAACTTATCAATAAATTCATAAACACATTTTTGCCAATTTCTTTTAACAGTTTACTTAAAACTGCTTAGTACTTTATCTACGTGGCCAAATAATTGAGTTTGGAAATTACCCATTATTTAATAATATTTAATAAGTTTGACTAACTTTAATCTGTCATAGCAATTCTGGAGTCCATACAAAAAGAAATGAACAAGAAAAAAATACATTTATTCTGCTACTTGCAACTCACAAATCATTATCTGGACTACAGACAAATTGTTTATATAAAATATGTTGTAGACATTTCATAAATCAAAGCTGATGATATTTTTTCATAGCACCTGTCACAATAATATTCGCTCAATACATTTAATGTTAAAAAGCATATCTTATGTGGTGTGAACAGCAAGACGGGAATTTGGGTCTCCTTGATGGTAGACCAGGAATTTTTTGATTTTTCCAGAATTATTGCATGTATGATGTTTCTGATCCAAAGAATGCATTTGTTACATTCAGTAATTTAGTACAGAAAGGATTCATAGTTGTTTATTATTAAAAATATTATACATGTAATAACTCCAAGATTTTGTGTGAGTCTCCAGAAAAGTCAGTGAACAAATAAACTTTGTAAACAATTGTCTCTGGTTCACATAAATCATAACAGCAAGGTTGCATATAGCAGCAAAGATTCAAAATGATAAGTTCAGTCTTTTATTTTTATCTAAACAACATAGGAAGCAAACAGACAGCTGAATTGGCCTGGATTTGCTTTGCAAGGTTAATAAAAGGTCATGTAGTAAAAGTTTAATGGATTGCAAATACCTGCACTTTTTCTTTAGTACATGTATATTGATAATTTGTAAATTGTTTAAATGGTCAGTATGGTAACCATGTATTACATGGTCTGTATGGTAGCCATATGTTATTTGGTCAATATGGTAACCATATGTTATATGGTCAATATGGTAACCATATGTTATATGGTCAATATGGTAACCATGTTATTTGGTGAATATGGTAACCATATGTTATTTGGTCAATATGGTAACCATATGTTATATGGTCAATATTGTAACCAAATGTTATATGGTTTGCATGGTTTCCCTTGTGTTTATGGCCTGTATTCAATAGCTTCCAACCTTATTTCCAAAACTGTCCATCATGTGTGCTGCTTTCAGAACCAGCAGTCGTGCTTGTTCTATCTCCATTCTTGACTGTGCGACATCGGATTGGATGGTTCCCTGAGTTGCCAATGGTTTCCCAAAAGCGACTCTGTCGATAGTCTGAAGATGCAGAATACAGAGTAAGATCTGTTATAACCATGCAAATGAATACCAAAATATATACATGTGTAACCTCTGTTAACTTTGGCAGATGAAGCTCAGGATACACACAACTTTTACAGGGAAGTAGCTGTACATGTAAAAATAATAATTAATGAAAACAAGATGAACTGATGAGAAAATTTATGTTGAGGGAGAATTCTTGAGTATATTCCATTATTCTCACAGTCCACATTTAAAATGTCACCACATTGGATCCTTTACTGCAAGTACATTTGCTTACCAAGCATTTGCAAAAAGGAGTTTGATTGGCAAAAAATACAACTATAACTTAGTAGTTCATAACACTAGAAAGACAAAAAAAATCATTTTTATTCATACAACCCTCTTTTGTGTTTTAACAGTACAGTGTGACCCCACTTTAACACAGTAGTTGGGAGCCATAGAACCAGGCTGAAGAAAATGATGCATGTATCCCACAAAATTTGTGTGTGTGTGTGTGGGGAAGAGCATTGTAGGTAATAAATACAGGTGCAAAATTATGTGCTCCAATGGCACAGATATCAGCATAAATTGATCCATATTAAATGAGAAATACACATGTAGTGAAAATAGAGAAGGCATATAATATTTTACTTTATTCAGAGAACCACACATTGGTACATAATACATGTTTATATATACATGTCTAATGTATAGTATGAATAGAGTATAAACACCGTGTATTCACCCGTGAAGATCATCACATACATTGAATCCACAATACAAATAATTCCATTGACAATATGCATACAAACATATTTAAAATGTTCAATAATTTTGTCAAAGGTCATATAAGTCTGAATTCAGCTTAATCTGATAATGAATGATGAAGCACATTTACTTCTCAGTATGTCCCAAGTCGGTAAAAGTCAGTTTGCATTTTAAGCCGCCTCTTGATGCACTTGTAAAAGAAAACTTTTTTCCTGCAAAAGGGAAAATTTCATGGCAAAGTAAACATATTCCAGTAACATTGGAAAATGAAACATCCATACGATTCAATTACTTTTATTTAAGTTTGGTACTGACTTCCTTTTAAGAAAGATTCTTTGTTTTTACTGAAGATTATAGTCAGCTGTCTTTGATGAAGGGTGCATGCATTATTGATGTCACTGCTAAAGACCATGTTTAGAGAATCAAACAAATGCCAGTTTCTTATTGTGGTGGCAACATTACATAATTGTATTGCTTGATTGAGACACAGTTTTGTCCATTTGCTTAGAAAATTTTCATAACAATTGGTGCTTCAGAGGTAATCTGTTATCTTTGAAATTTCAGCAAATTATTTTATCTGGGTACATTTACAAAAAAGAGATTGGCCATCATTTGGTCAACTGTAGTTACTCTTCCTCCCTGCCTATTTAACAGAGCAATAAATAAGATCTTGTGGGTTTCTTTAGGTTATTTTTCTTGTTGATTTTTTCACATTTGTGGTAACGAAGTGATGCTGCCTTGTCTGCATCTGGTTAAAATCAGATTTCCGCTGTCCAAATGAAGATTTGACAACGACTGCTTAAGGGTTATGTTCAGGTGACCTTCGAATTAATGGAAATGCAGCTTTAAAAAATGTGAAAGTAAATCAAATCATTCGGTACAAATTCATGCTCTTCATCCATACTACTCATTCTCCAAATGCCAAGTATCGTGTGCTGAAAAATAGTGTTAATCCATAATAATCCCTACAACAACAAACCAACCAAATGCGAAGATATAAGACTTAATCTGATTGGCTAATAAATTTTAAGATTATGGGAACAACATAGATTACCAGAACATGATCCATAAGCAGTTGCTGTCAGATCATCATGTATAACAATGGAGATCTAATTTTTAATCAAATTGGCTGCCTTCCATGCATGCATCTGAAATTTTGGAAAGGGTCAGTGGACGATAGATACATCATGTGTTCTGGTCTGATTACAGGGATTATTATGGAAAATGTGTTCTGAAAGATTTAATTCTGAGTGAAAAGAAGAGGAATTTTACTTACCATCCACATATAAATGTCAGCCTATGTAAATAAATTAATTACTAGAGAGTGGTAAAAAAATCCAACGAAAGATAGAGATAATGCCTTGTCCGGTTGAAATGTCAACAACAAAACAAGCAGATATCTGACAGCATACTCTACTCATATTAGATGTCAACATAAGCGGATTTTGATAGAACAGTGCACAGTTATGATGGTTTGTCAATATGGACGAAAAATGTGTTTATGTAACAATAGATAAATTTCAGTACATTTTATATCAAGTCTTCAGCTTCCATTCATAGGGCTTCTGAATTTCTCCACTCCAATCCAATGGTTGAATATATAATTTAAACATCCAATGTTGTCACCCCCCAAAATAATAACCTGATGGTATATTTTGCTGCCAATAAGGAAAAAAATTGCAATTTACAACATTGGCAAGGCCCTGCGTATCCCTGAATGAACATTTTACATGCTATTTTTCATACTTATAAGAAGAAAAAACTTGTATTGTGCATGACAAAAATACATATACAATTTCAGAAGCCATCTCATGATCATTTTGTATTATTCATACATGATCTCTTCCCAGAATGATAATAAACGTTTATGTTTTTTGCGTATTTTTACGAAATTTTTTTTTTTCACGTACGAGAAAATAAACGAATTTTTTTAATATGAAATTTTGGGAGCCAAGCCATTCATGTTATAATGGAGTGTGCTTTAGTGGGGTCACACTGTATATTTATAAATAATTATTTACAATAATTACAGTTCTGCTATTTATTTCTTGAGATTTGCTATTAGCTTTATTTGCAATGACAGGAGTTGACTGTTACGTTCACAAGAAATATTTCACATTATGTGGAACACTCTAAATATGTAATCCTAACTTAAATACATTTCAAAAGACTGGGGAGAAATCCTTTTCTTTAAGCTCAGCTTGCTATACTGACCCTCTTTATCATAAGTTCTAGGGCTCTCTCTGCATTACCAATCAGTCGCATACAATGATGGATTCTCCCAGGCCCCAAACGACCTTGTGCAATCTCAAATCCTCGACCTTTACCCAGGAGTATGTTGGAGACTGGCACACGTACATTCTCAAATATGACCTCTGCATGTCCACCTGTTTAAGAAATCATCAATTTGACGTAAAGTAACTTTCAAATGCTAGCCAACAAGACACGCTAAAAGCGAATAAGTTGCACTTGTATACAATTTTGTAGAGAAATTAAATTTTAATTTTAGCATAAATTCATATTTAGAATCTTAAGAAGATGGATATCACAGGGGTTGGGTTAAGTCAATTGCACTGTATTTAGGCGATATTCATGATGATAGGGAATCAATGCATTTTAAGCATGCCCAAAGTCATCATTTCCTAACCAAAACATCCCTGCCATTCTATCACTGAATGTTCTTTCTATAAATGTCTACAAAGTAAGCAGGATAACTCTACATACATTAAAGATTTTGGAAACATGCTTTTCCAAACAAAGAATTTAAATGCTGAGGCTAGATCAAAGTCAGTATAGATGATCCTTTATGGCCAACCCAATTATAGAAATATACTGAATACAGATATGGTAATCAAATTGTTAATACATCAAATTTTACTTACTTCATTTGGTGAACCTTTATGTGTATGTTTTGGGATCGATAATTACCATCAGAAATATAGATAATATATTGACTAAAATTTACTGTTCTCTGAGAAAATGCACTTTGAGGAAAATATTCAATTCAAAAACAACATTTGGATGTCTGGGAATAAGATGCATATAAATAGGTTCTCTGAGAAATGCTCATGGACATAGCAGTTATGGTAGATTGATGCCTTTTACGTTTCATTACAAGAGAACACATTGCATTTGTGATGATTACACTTGAAAGAAACTAAAAGACTGAACTAGAACACAAATTTCAATTGATAAAAAAAATGATTTAATTTGCATTTATTTATTAAAGTACTGTCTTCACTTGGTGTAAGTGACATTTTCATTAATCAAAATTTCCTTACATATTGTTAATTGCAGTGTATTTGGAATGTCATTTAGAATGAAAATGTAAAATATTGTATAACTTCTTTTTAAATTTGTTATTTCATAATGTTGATTAAAATTTCCAGGTCCTATCTACAATTTTGAAGATCAAACGACCGATACATGTATATCAAAATTTTATTACCAAATTTGATTGCAATTTTCTTCCAAAGTTCAACAAATTGATGAAATTAAAAATTCATGAGTTATCAGGGCTCAAGTTATTGAGGGACTTTAAAGAACCCCTGCCAAGTTATACCAAAGACTTAGCATTTAGAGGTTAATATTAAGGCTGATTGGCCTGGTGTCAGAATATTGTGACTGGGTGTTACATGATATTGCATGTCTGCAGCATGATGCCCTAGTATTAGACATCAGTATAAACTGCACATCATAGTGATATGAGTGAAAAATTATTAAAGCTATGTTAAAAATCCAAATCACACACACACACACAACTGTTTTAAAAAGTTTAACCAATGTTTAGTTTTCCAAATATTTCCACATATATCTATGTTTGGGTTTCCAGGATGAGGCATCAAAAGTAGAGAGGCCAAATTACCTTCATATTTACTAATTAAAGGTCATATACCTATTATTAAATAAGCTTTTATTTCACCTGCTGTGAATATTTAAGCCTATTAAGTTTCGAAATATAATCTGGAATATAATCTTTAATATGTATTGAATAAAATGGAATAAAAATGTTATTGACAAATGTTATGATCACCTGGTGCATCTTCATATCCCATAATGCTGAGAGGCCTGATGACCTTGACTCCAGTGGTATCCATGGGAACCAGAATCATGCTCTGTTGCAGATGACTGGGGCCATCTGTACTGGTCCTACCCAGGAAGATACATACTTTACATTGTGGATCTATAGCACCTATATGTAAAATGGAATATTTTAAACAATTTAAAGCAAGAGGAAGTGACATTATTAATATTTGCAATTAAATATAAGTATTCCACCCCCCAAGCTTTCTTTAAATTATTCTCTCTGAATGATTAATAATAAACTTATATACCATTAACACATGATCCTGATTTTGCAGGTCTAAATAATTTCATTCAAATTATTTTCCCATACATTATAACGCTTTTATAACATGAAATAAATATGACATTTTGCAAATTTGTTATTACATATCTAGTTCAAAATTCCTTAGACAATTCTGTACTTGAATAACAGATAAATAAACTTTGTGATATTTTGTCAAGCTAAACATGAACTATATAAATTGTATGTACAAAATGTGACCTTAATGTAATGTTAAAGGAACTGGTTGAGTGCATTAGCTTTTGAAAAATCATGTGGCAGAACACCATCTACAGTAAGATAAGTCCCATGTTCAAGTTTCGGTCTTTTTGCAAAATTTGCTTCCATGATGTTTGGTGGCAGGATAGAGCATAGATGCCATTACCATATACCTCTGAGAAGTTGCAGCGTATCACTATGTTGCTTTATGCCTAGTATTACATGTAATCAAAATTTACTACACATTTCTTCTTGTGATGACATAAAAAAACTAATGTGAAAGCAACATAGTATAAAATCTTAGTGGCTAAAAATAAGTATTGGTTGATTATTTTTTACTGTTTTCTTTTCAGTCAAAAGAATGAGCTAATCAATGATTTATAAGCTATTTGTGAAGCTGGCATTGATTTTTCATCAGTACTGTATGTTCATTAGTCCCTGATAGATATATGATTTGTGAATAGTCATCAACAAATACCTGATGTCCACCACTTGTGTCCGTTGATAATATAATAGTCTCCATCACGGACTATGGTGGACTGAATATTAGTGGCATCTGAGGAGGCTGCCTAAAAAAAATGGTATTTATAAATTTTTTAATTATCTGAAAATGACAATGTTCAGAAAATTAATGATTGCAAAGTATTTGAAAACATCAATATTAACCAATAAATGGAAATTATGTCTTAAGAAATGCTTTATTGAACATTGATGTAAAAAATTACAGTGAAAGTATTGGAGGAATATTCAAGCAAATTTGAGAATTAAAAGGTTTAACATGTGTAACATCATACATGTGTAACTGACCGATCAGAACCTTCTGTGCATGAGTCATATTTCAACTGGTACTATCTACAGGCATCTATGTCATTGATACCACTCTGTGTTAATACCTCACAGTAGTTGTTTGTATATATTAAAGTTATTGATAGTTAGAACATGGTGTGTCATGTATTAATGTAATAACACAAAATGGTGTCAGAAGTGGGATTGTGATCATATACTTGGAATAGAACATGGATTGTAAATGGATATTTTAAAACAATAAGTTTACAATCCGTGGAAGATTTTGTGTGAATTTAAAACCTTAAAAGCATTGAAAAATCTGCAGACAAACTTAATATCTTCGAAAAGGATTTTTCCGGTATGCCAACCCCTACCATGGACTGGGACAATTCAAACCTTACCACATTATGGGCTAAATTCCAACAACACTGTGAATTAATATTTAACAGACCTATGAGTAGAAGAAGTGATGTGGTTAAACCAACTACATTCTACTTTGGGTAGGAGACAAAGGTAGAGATATTTTCAACATATGGACTCTGATAGATGAAGATAAAAACAAAAACATCAACGCTCTTTACAAAATTCAAACATTGTATGCAACCAAATTTAAATCTGGTCTTTGCCAGATTCAAGTTTAATAGTGAAATTCAAGGCTCCAGGACAATAGACCAATATGTGACTTCACTGAAACTCTTGGGCAAGGACTGTCTCTTCCAAAAGACAAAGACAACATGATTTGTGATAGAATTGATTTCTGGGTAACATAATCAAGGAAACAAGAAAAACTTATGAGCGAAGGTGAAAAGTTGACCTTGGAAAAGGCTATTAACACCAGTCAAAGCCACGAATATGCCCAGGAACAGCTCCAGACCATGTCTGCATCTGCCCAACTGTAAATGCATGCAACAATTCAACAACAGGGTAAAACAAAAGAACTACAGCTGAAGAAGAAATGGACCACATTTTCCAGACAAAGTGTCAATGTGACATGTGGACACTGCCTATACAAATCACATTCAAGCCAGGACAAGTGCCCTGCAAAAGGAAACACTTGCAATCAGTGTCATAAACTCAATCACTTTGAGAAAGTCTGTAGATCGAAAATGGTCAGTGTGATTAAAATTAACATCAAAACGAGGATTTATATGTTGACAGTGTAAAATAGATATAATTGCCAATGGCCAGGTGCATGTCGCAATAGAGTTAGGACCTAATTTAGTTTCTACTGATGTTAAATTGGATACTGGCTCTCAAGTTAACATCATACCCTCGCATATATTCAAAAAGCTAGGCATAAAGCATCCCCTACAACCTACATTAAACACATTATCCGCATATGACGGCAAATTATTGAGTACAATGGGTACAGTCAATCTCACATGAAAACACACTGAACGTACACATGAACTCGAGTTCTACATTGAATTTGTTAAAATGAAACACCACCTATACTTGGTTTACAATCGTGTATGGAGTTAGGCTTAGTTAAATTTCAAACACAGCTGTCAAATTTACAAAGTAACAAGAGTATGCCCCTCAGTAAGGCAGTTATTCTCATGGAATATGCTGAAGTCTTCAATGGCACAGGACTTTTCCCAGGGGAATGTATCATACACATCGACCATTAGGCTACACCTGTAATGCACCCTCCATGGCGAGTACCTGTTGCACTTCAAGACAGACTCAAAACTGAACTTGATTGCATGGAAAATGAAAATATCATTGCCATAGTTACATCACCTACAGCATGAGTAAATTCTATGGTAACGTTGTCGAATAAAAGCAGTTGAGTAAACTAAGACTATGTCTGAATCCATAAGCTTTTGCATCCCCATTACCCTATGTGCACTTTATCCTAGTCCAAATTACAGGTGCAAAATACCTCACTAAATTGGATGCATGGGGTCAGGATATTGGGCAATAAAACTGTCACATGATTCGTCATACCTCACAACTCTCAATACCCCTTACTGTATGTTATGTCTCTCATTTAATTCTAAATCAACTCAGGATGAATTCCAAAGGTAGATCGATGAGAGTATTGAAGGTTTAAGTGGTATTGTTTTGATTTGTGATGAGGTACTAGTTTTTGGATGCACACAAAATGTTCTCATACGTTCCATCGAAAAAGGAATCAGGCTTAATGTAGGTGTCAGAGAAGTATAGTACGTTGGGCACAATCTGTCAGCTGAAGGTCTCAAACTCGACCCTGCCAAAGTAGCAGTGGTCAGAGAAATGGAACCCCCCTTGTACCCGCACGGTGTTAGAAACCATTCTTGGCATGGTTAACTACTTGTTCAATAGTTCCCCAAATCTGGCAGAGGTCACCAGGTCATTATGACAACTGTTAGTGAAAGACATCGAGTTTTCATGGGTCACTCAGTAAATAGATGCATTTCAAAAGGTCAAAGACATAATTACTAAAAGCCCAGGACCTGCATATAAATCATAAATTCTGAATGATGAATTAACTAGTTAAATAGGAATTGGATTAACAAGTTCGATTACTATGTTTACTGCAGACCTGCCAACCCCCGATGATTCCATTTCAGTAAGGCAGCTTTTTTTCCCGATAAGATTGTCTGATCAGTTTTCAGTAAGGTGTAACAAAACATCAATGACTGCTATAATTATGAAGCTGCTATAATTGTAAACCATATGCAACTCAATAGCTTGTTGCTATCTCTCAACATAATTCTTGGAAATTCTTTTTCCATTTCATATGATGATGGCAATTATATTTCCCACTATGAGACGTACTCAAATTGGCATGTGATGTCCAATAAACATAACTGTGTCATTTCCATCTTTTATTCACAAGAATCTGAATATTCCATTTTTATTCTTCTGTATTGATTATTAAAACTTTTTAGAGGCAGATGATTTGCATGAACAAATAGGTGCAGTGTAAAGCATCTGGGGTTCTGTTGTAAAGTTAGTCTGGTTCTCTACCTAATTTCACTAATTCTAATATGAAAGCCTGATAAAAATAAAACACAGATGAATCAATTATCCAGATGTTTTGGCAAGGATAATTTTTCTGTAATTTTGCTTGTATGATGTATGTTAAGGGTAAATTTAATAAGACTTACGGCAAAATCATAAGAGTTGGCAGATCTGCTACTGTACCAAGAAGAAAATGAAATCTCTTGTTTAATATATTAATTTGATTCTTTACATTTTAACACAAAATATATTATTTAATCTTGAGTTGCAATGTGTCAACTCTGCTGATGCACATCCTCAGCAGTATTATTTATAATAGCATAGCTGGATCATAACAAAGAGCTATCAACATTAACTCTTTAACTACTAATGCTACTGTAGTGGCTGACTGCTATGCCTAGCTGCTGGGGTCACTACTGCAGCTGATTTGTGGGCTGACTACCAGAGCCAAATGCTGCTGTAGCCAAACGATAACTTTTTAGCTGATGTATGGTTGGATTGTGTTAGTTATTTTCTCTCTAATAAACTGATTATAGGCTAAAATCATGCATGTATAAAAGCTATAACTACCTTATATCTGTTTGATTATTTTATCCTGCTGAAATCCAGGAATATAACACAAAACACTGCTTGTAAATACTAAAATTAACACAAAACACTGCTTGAAAATACTAACATTTATCCAGGAATATAACACAAAACTGTTTTTATACACTAACATTTATCCAGGAATATTACACAAAACACTGCTTGAAAACACTAACATTTATCTAGGAATATAACACAAAACACTGCTTGTAAACACTAACATTTATCCAGGAATATAACACAAAACACTGTTTGAAAACACTAAAATTTATCCAGGAATATAACACAAAACTGCTTGTAAACACTAAAATTTATCTGGGAGTCTTTTATACTAAGTTATTTATCAAATATATACATTTAATTACTAACACTGTTACCTAGTCACTATGTTCTACTATTTCTTAAGTAATTCCTCGTGATATCTATTTAAAGAAAAAATCTATTTCTTTTGTCCCCTCATCCAAAACGAAAACTGAGCCGACGCTTTCTGTAAACTCCGTTACTTTCGGCGCACGTGGTTCTCTTGTCCACACTTCGTCGTCTTCATCATCAGTTTCTGTCTCAATTTCTGACAGACTTGATAAAGAAGATATATTAATATCATTTCCTATACTTCTTAATTCATGGTGGTCAATATCATCCTCAGAAAAACCGGAAAAGTCGGAATCTGAATCGCTTTCGTAAGTGAACACCATGGTTTCCACTGTCAACTACAAATGCATGTATTAACAAACACGCGGTACAAATTTGAAAAAAGGAACCGGATTTAGTAAGAACAAACATTTATTAACTCTAATTTGATTGGTTGAATAGACTTTTATTTCCATATATTGACCAATACGACCGGTTGTATCAATGACATACAGAGCGGATCTATCCGTCACTAGGGTTCAGGAAGCATATAAGGCAAGCGGATATATCCGTCACTGGGAGTAATAGTGCTCTGCTTACAAGCGGATTTATCAGTCACTGGTGAGGCTAGGCATATTTAGGCAGCGGATATACACATCAGTGGTAGTGAAAGAGTTAAAACTTTTAACATAGCTTTAACTGCAGTGTGGCAGTTTTTAGTAATATCTAGCACTGAGGCATCATGTTCCTGTCAAGCAGCATCATGCCTAACCAAGTCACATTATCCTGGCACCAGGACGACCAGTTCTAACACAAACTTCTTATTGCTTTTTGTTTATTTTGAAATTAAGCAATATATTTTATATGAACAATGAATTAGGAGTTGTCATGTGTAAATGTGTTAATAATAAGCATAAACATAATCCTTCATACTTAACTTAAGCAGATTTCTTTATTCTGAAAAATTAAAAATATAAAAGTATAGTATATCAGTTAAAATTTAATTTATTCTCAGTTTAATAACTCTTATTAATCAATTCTTCACATAAAGATAATGCAAGTATCCCTCTCCCAACCCCACCTCTAAATGGTTACCTTTCTTGAGCCAGAACACATACAATGTTTCTCGTATGATAAAATGGGGACGAGGGTGGAAAGAACAGATGCCAGCTTGAGAAAGGTTTTGAAAAACAGTCACTGTTTTTTGGGATTGTCACTGGACCAAATGTTTTCTTAATTTAAAAATATGTGCCAAATTTTACAAGACTAGTGGATGCTGCTTATCACATGAGAAATATGAAATGTGAAAAATTTTCAAAACTCAGATATATGAAAATTAGACATGCACGTGTAAAACTTCATGAATAATACAACCTGAAGTATGCAACATGTTATTTAACATAAAATATTATTCAACTCATTTTATAATAATATTATTCAACTCATAACATGTTTTTCAATGCAGTGAAAAATTTACTTTCAAATGAACAACTATTTTAAGATACTCAGTCAATGGAACCTACATTAGGTTCTGTCATTCCAAAGCATGACCTTATCTTGCCCTCCAGCAGGGGGTGTAACCACTCTTTCTTTTGCTTTTCTGTCCCAAACCTCAGTAAAATCTCCATGTTTCCTGTATCAGGGGCAGCACAATTGAACACCTACATGCAGATTAAACAACGAAACAAATAAAGAAAAAACAGTATTCTGGTATATTATATTGCAAACAGCTATGAAGTTTAAACTTATACCAAACAAATTTGCAAATTCAAAAACAATTAACAACAAAAGTATAAATCATAATAATGACAAATTGTATGTATTAATTTAAAATAAAAAGAGGGACACGCACATGCACTTATTTTGCATGCATATTCCCCCCCTTCTCTCTCTCTCTCTCTCTCTCTCTCTCTCTCTCTCTCTCTCTCTCTCTCTCTCTCTGTATATACACATTTAAAAAATGGTGGCATTTAAAATGCTGGCAACGTTTACGTTTAAAGCAAATCAATATTAAAATATTATTGGTATAACAATTTGCATTCCACCCATGGCACAATAATATGCATATAAAAACATTCTCTCTCAATCATATGCTTTTGATTCTAGATCAGTGATGAATTTCCACACATTAATCAGTAGTGACATATGAAAATAATGTTAAAAAAAAGCGTTAATAAACCCCATTTTTTAAATGAATTGAATGTGGTACACAATTTCATTGCAATCCTATTTGCTTTCTGTTCCCTCCTCCTACATTCTCATGGATAAAGGATAAAACTATGTAGAAATCAAGAGTGAGTGAGAAAAAGAATTTGTGGCAGCTGGTAACCTTGAAAGTGAACATACACCAAGTAACCTACAAGAATATGTTTAATTGTAACAGTATGTGTGCATTTTCTTGGGATTTATATACAGTGTTTATATAACAATGATACAAAGTTGCAACTCTGATGACATATGGTAAATTATGTGATACACATACTGTTATGTATTTAATGTTTTGTGGTTGTTTTTTAAACCTTTAAATATGTTCTAAAAAAATTATTCATTAAATATGACAAGCTCCTCTCTCTTTCTCTCTCTCTCTCTGGACCATCATAGTGAGATAAGAGCTAAAACCTATGAAAAGATGAGCATAGAGAATTTTTGCTTGTGATGTCCAATGATGTCCCTGGACTTATAAATTATGGTAAAGGTTAAGTCAACCGACCAATGGCTGAGACAGTTTTGTGGTTGATAGTACTGTTACTAATTAAAAGCTGAATAATGACTTAGATAATCTGTACATATTTTAAAATATTTTTCTCTGCAATGATACAGGATGACTGCGCATTCATATGAATTGTGTAGCTAACCATGTGTTTATAGTGCTCTACTTTTTCATTAAAATCATCATTCATTTTTAAACCATAAGTGTGTATTATATTGATTCAATCAATGTGAAGAAAAATACAAATAAAAAAAGAAAACAATAAACTTATCCATAAGCCAAAATGATTGTGAATAGCCACAAAAGGAATAGTGGACACACTCGGCAGCAGTGTGAGTAGTTCATTCACTTGATCAATAAACAGCTGTAGCAAAGTTGAATGCCGCTCAAAGGGCCAATACATATATTTGTATGTGATATAAAAAAATATATGTATAATATGTATGCTGTATCAGTGATATACCACTTGACTAAATTTTTCATTAAAAGGAAACTTGGCAAGTCTTGTTTCCTTTTAATGAAAATGTATGCATCTCATGGTATTATACACACATGCATACATATATATATATATATATATATATATATATATATATATATATATATATATATATATATATATATACTGTAATTTTATGAAAGAACATTTTCATCTGGAGCCAAAAATCCCACAAATTCTTTACATTATGTGTCAGCGACAAGAACTGTACTGCCATTTTCAGTAACTGACACACTCTTATGTTATAGAAAAGCACAATGGGGCATGTGTTCACTTATATATTGACGATATAATCTGCAGCCTAACATACAGAAAAACATGAAGGCTAACATTGTTTCTTGCTAGATTTAGACACAGTGAAGGGGATGACAATTCTTGCCTCATAGTACAAATAATTAAAATACAAAATAATTAAAACTTGTTGTAGGGGAGTTTCATAAAAGCAGCCCAAGGTTTTGACATAAGCAATTTAGAAAAATCTTTTTTATTAAGTTGATGTTCATGCATCATCCATGTTACAACTGTTGTCCTAGATACAAGCATGTTAATGTTAGCAGATGACAAGTTTGGTACATACCCTGGGTGACATTGGATATCGACCCATTTCTTCACAGATGAAGGCATATTCCACATTTGTCAGGCCAGCACCATACTTTCCTTCTGGATCTGATTCTCTTGGTAAAAACAAATTCCATAACCCTAAAGACTTAGCTTTGTCCTAAAAATTGAAAAGAATGAAAATGATTTTGAATTTTACATACCTCTGATACCTAGTTTGATTGCTATGGTCAGTTTAAAAAGTTCCAATAACAAATGTATTTTCAACTTCCATTTTACATGATTAAGATAATTTTAAAGGATGAAAAAAATGTACAGTAGAACCTGTCTCAAATGACCACCCCTTCTGCCAACAGATAATGGTATCTCAAGACAGGTGGTTTCTCATAACAGGTCATAACACTATATTATCAATAAATCTGTACATGGAGATTCTGGCCTCCCAAAACAGATGGTCCCTCATAGCAGTGGTCTCTCAAAACAGGTTTTACTGTAATATCGTTCTATCATGTGTAAACAGCAGGAATATCTAGATTGTCATTTTACACCAAATCCCTAAAAATGAAATACTGGATGGCACGAAACCTAACTCTGGTCTAATCTCTGCAATAATTACACATATTGGTAAACATCTTGATAATTAAACTAATCTCGTTAATAATATGCATATTTGAATGTACAGAATAATGCAGAATATAATACTTTTAAACAAATAGGTAATTAAAAAATTTGTTCTACCTTTGTGCAAGACCAATACAAGTTAAACCTGAAATATATTTGCCTTCAATTTCTATCTTTATCTTTTTAACAGCTGAAAATGAAGAAAAATCTGCAAAAAAAATATTAATTCCATTTAATAATTTACTGTAAATCAGAATGTTTTCACCAAAAAATGTTTGAAACTTTTCATGAGTAAAATGAATAGATCAGCTAACAGTGTTATCTAAAGCCTCTAGAGTCATTAATGAAACTTAAAGAAAAAAAATTACGTTTCTATTCCTTGAGGGTCTATATTGCCAACATTCTATGTGATCTATATCATCTGAGAATGCAGAGTGCAGAACTGCAGCCTTTCATATTCCCCAAATTTTATAGCTGCATCTGCTTGCATACATAACAAAAACAAGATATTGTCACACTATGATTCTGTGGATTAAAAACATGAATAGTGGTGAAAATATTTAAAATAGAGGTACACCCGAGTCAAGTATAAAGCTACTTTACAGCCAAATATAAATGTACACCAGAGTCAAATACAAAGTTACACCATAATCAGATAACAGAAGAGTGGAACTAAAGTGTCACATACTATTAGATGAATATATAATTAAATAAAGTGCGTTTATTGAATATATAATTAAATAAGGTGCGTTTATTGCCTCCAGTGTATTATATGTCATGCACTCAATTCATAAAAAGTATAAATCAGACATGAGAATTATTATGAGAACACTTGCAGGGTATTATCTTTCAGTTTGAAAAATATCAATGGAGAAAATATTAGGATAAGAAATGCATTATTCTGTGTAAAAATGGAACTCAAGAGCAAATGTACAAGTAGGTGTAAATTTCTGTGCGATTTTCTTCACCATGTGCAAAGTCATCAAAAGATGTACGGTTATACCACTTTCTTCATTACTGCACTGTACTTTCTCATCATGCTGTTCTTTCATATTACACTGTTCTTTTATGTCACACAGTTCTTTCATGTTACAATGTTCTCTCATGTCACACTGTTCTTTCATGATACACTGTTGTTTCTTGTTAAAGTCAAAGAAGATGCTATATACCTGTAAATAACTTTTCTACATGTAGATGCACATAGAAAATAATGTGATGGTCATTGATATATCTATAAAACAGCCAGACTCTAAAAGGAGTCGAATCAAGCAACACTAGCAACATCGTACTGTATTCTTAGATTTTAATTTCTGGACTACGAAGACTAATTCTAACATTCTGCAACACATGGTGTTTTAATTACCTGTAGCTCTTTCAAAGGAGGAAACTCTTGCCATTTTTTCTCAGACACAGTGTGCTTAATAAACTCAGTCTCTAATGGCACAATAAAGGTTTTAATAAAGTCCTTCACCTTGGCATGCAGGTCACGAGCTCGGGATGGCATTGCTTCCACACTGACTGCCATCTCTCCTAAAGTAAAAAGAACAGAATAAATAAGAAAATATAAGTTCAATAGTAAAATGAGAGATTTATTTAAAAAAAAAGGTATTTTAAAACGTTAAACATTTTAAGGCTAAATGAACTTTAGTCTGCAGTATGCCAACTATTATATGAAAAATAATGTAGAGGGTATGTATACTCAAGTGTCACAAGACAACATAACTTTAAGTATTATAACGGAAATAGGTTGCACTAAGAAGACTTACAGTTCTGTAAAACAGTAACATTGAAATATCGGATGCAATACTGTAACATTAGATTGACTGACAAGAATAATCAGCAGTACCTGATGCATTGAATATATTCAGTGCAATCTGACTAACATGCATAGTCAGCACTACTTAGCTGACTTGAATACTCAACAATACATGGCTGACATGAATAATCAACACCACTTGACTGACATGAATAATCAACACCACTTGACTGACATGAATAATCAACACCACTCGACTGACATGAATAATCAACACCACTTGACTGGCATGAATAATCAACACCACTTGACTGACATGAATAGTCAGCACCACTTGACTGACATGAATAATCAACACCACTTGACTGACATGAATAATCAACACCACTTGACTGACATGAATAATCAACACCACTTGACTGACATGAATAGTCAACACCACTTGACTGACATGAATAATCAACACCACTTGACTGACATGAATACTCAACAATACATGGCTGACATGAATATTCAACACCACCTGACTAACATGAATATTCAACACTACTTGACTGACATGAATATTCAACACCACTTGACTGACATGTATTTTCAACACCACTTGACTGACATGAATATTCAACACCACTTAACACAATCTGACGACAAGAATAGTCAGCACAACATGGCTGACTTGAATACTTACTACAATTTGAAGTACATCAATATTCAACACTACTGGGACAGCATAAAAGCTCAGGACTATGTGGATAACTTGGATACTGACCAACTGAATAAGATGAATATTCAGCACCACTTCACTGACCTGAACGCTCAGCACTACCATATTTTCTGGCCTAAAAGTTGATACAGAGTATAAGTTGAATTCACTAATTTTGCAAATTTTCCATCCTTCATCAATATGTAAGTCAATTTGGAGTATAAGACAAGGCCAGGTTAATAACTTGGCTTTGTAATGTACACTAGTAATATCATGTTTCTTGAGTAAAATGGTATCACTGTATGAGATTCGATATTACCCGTAATCATGAAATTGCATCACCGATGCTAATATGCTTGTGATTTTACTCTTGTACAAGGCACTGCTATATTCTGTTATCAAATTGAGACAGCTGAACAAACAGTCCATGCTTCTTTTAATTATGATACCATTGCAACAAGATCCACATGGCTGTGCATGCTAATAATTAAAGGCCTAAAGTGTTAACCTGATTATTTTTGTTGAAACCAGTCTTGAGTGCAAGATTTAACAGATGAGATAAACATGGGTGATTTGATGGAAGGCAATGTGAGATGAGTTGTACGATTTGTATGGAGATATTTATATGAATGATTATGACTGAAAAGATTGATCAGAACATTCCTAATTTTAAATTATTAAAATGTGCAAGTACCATAACAATGAAAACAAAGCCAACAACTACATTGGTTATTTACATCCAGAGAATGGAGTGGGCATCGAATTCCTGTGGTTCTTAATCCACTAGATATTAAAAACTGGATGCATAACAGATGCTGATTAATGATAAAGAACAAATCTGTAGTACCTGCAATATGGTAACTAGTATCAGTAGTCAATGCCAATATCAAAGTTTAAACAACAAAGAACAATTTATCAACTACTGGTATAATCAAAGTGAGACACCAAAATGATAACTGGTTAGGAATGAATATAGGTGAAATTGAAATGCAAAAGTAAAAATGGATCATTGATTATCTGTGAGTAGTAATTTTATATATATATATATATATATATATATATATATATATATATATATATATATATATATATCTGATTTTAGTTTAGTTTAAACCGTATTTTTTTGAGAAACTTTGTCAAGTACATTTATAAACATATGATTTGGGGGATTCAATAGAAAGCATACTTTATGGTATTTTATAAATAGTCATAGAATGTTCAAGTTAATATGGATTACATCCCTTTGAAAGATCAATTAGATCAATGAAAAAGCGATGATGGTAATTGCTCACATCTGTGCAACAGAATACTGGAAAATCAAATATCAATGGATCAGTAGCCAAATTGTGACCAGGAAGAATAAGGTAAGGTTAAAAAACATAAATAAAACAAAATTATTTCATATCGTTTTTTTTTATAGGAACAAACAAAAAAGAACAGTACACTATCGAGTATAGACCATAAGTGTGATGCGCAGCCTGGTGAATCTTTTACAGTAATTGTTTACTTTTATTTCATGTTTGAGAAATAAGAAAATACAGCAGAATACAAATTAAAAAATGACAAAATGTATAAATGTAAATGCAGTCACGTTAGTTTACAACAATTTATTGACACATTAAATTAGCAAGAATATGTACTTCAATGTGTCTGACCTGGTTTTGATTATGCCAGTTATTGGTCAATTTTAATAGCATACTATGTACCATAATCCACATGAGTCGATGCATTTTAAATGACATAATCCATATATAAGTTTCTTTGAAGTACAGTCCTACCCATTTATATCGACATTGTTTATATCAACAAGCTGCCCATGTCAACATAAAAGCAAAGTCCCAGTTCCTTGGTCAACTATTACTATCAAAATTGTTATGCTTATGTCAACGTCGAGATAAAAGATCAACGTATATATCAACAAAAGCTCTTGGTCCCAACTTGAAAAAAAATCCTTTGTTTTCTAATCATTTATGTCGACAAGCTGCCAGTTCCGACCCATACTTTATTCAACAATTAGTTGATCTTGCCACCAGGCTTTAATGTCGCGGTCGGATAAAAAAAAAACAACAACCACCCTAGGCTTTTGTTTGGATCTATAAAGCTGGCCTCTCGCAGCAACCTAAAAAGGAGTGCAATCTGATAAGTTCTTGCATTTTCCGAAGAATGCTCAGAGGTATCGCTAGGATTTTAAATCTAGTAGTTCAAGAGTATCACCAGTAAACATTGCAGTCCACTACCAGAAGCAAATTGAGCATACCTGAAATGGCTATATTTCCAGACGAGTAGAAACAGCGGTTGCCATCCAGCTTAATTTTCAAACTTGATTACAGCACTGACATGTAGCCCTTGTTTGTACCTCTGAAATCAGTCATTGTTATCATCAGTACATTTTTTCACCACTCTGCAGCTAGTCAAGTCTTTGATCTTGCTGCCTAGCTTGTCGGTCAAGTTCTTCAGATATACTCTTACAATGACAACATGTACATCTGTGTGTCTTTCAGCCACTGAATTTTATGACTGAAAGTATCAGCACAGCTAAAAGGATCAATTGATCAACACAATTTCCCACTCAACAGGTGGTCAAAGCAAGACTATCAAGCCCTAAATTTGCCATCCAGGAAATTGATGCGTACAGAGGACTCCTGTATACGTGATTTTCTGAATCCCAGATATAAAAATTGCATCAAAATACGCATTATGAGTTTCCAAGACCTTTGAAAGTGATAAGTGATTAAAACAACTTAACAAGTTTATTTTGCTGGGAAAGTTTCGTTTTTAACTGTATTTACATTTACGATGGCTACTAACAGCAGTGTAAAACGCAAATTAAATTTACTGTCTCTGGAAACTAAATATCTGGCTGTTAAGGAAGTTGAGGGATGAACATCTCGCAAAGAGGTCTGTGAAATTTTTTCACTTAAAAATAACCCCAGTTCAGGAAGGATGAAAGCCGCTGAGTCTGTAAAGAAAGACTACATTAAAGATAACTGCGCTCCCCAAAGAAAAAAGCAAAAGACTGCTACATTTGAAGACGTGAAGGAAGCATCAAAATGGTTCAATGAAGCATTGGCGAAAAAAACTTAGTGTGGAGAACTTCGCTGCAACAAGTGGTTGGTTCAGTTGCTTTCATGTTCATCATAACATCGGATACAAAAGTATTTGTGGAGAATACATGTACTGTTTGATTTTTTTAAAATTTCCCTGTGAATAGCCCCATCCCCTTGGTAGCCTCAATAAGATGGGAACAGACTGGCCAAATTCTAGGCCAATTTAACTACATGTACATGAAGTATGTAAATAACAACTATCCAACCATGTGCTAATGCTGACATTGAATATCGTAATGTTTTTTGTATCAGGATGTGATAGAGGGAATATTTTATTTTGGATTTTACTACACAAAGGTAACCAAAATGTAATTTGTCAATATGCAAGTGTATTTCACACTGATTCTGTCTTCATGTACTAAAAATTTCCATTGTTTTCTCAAAGTGTAAATGCTACTCACTGACTACAGGTCACCTTTGCTGATGAATTTTACCTTTTATCTTTTTTCAGCCCTGCCTCCCCCAAACACTTATCTCGACATCCGCCTATGTCGACAATATTTTCTCGAGCCTGAGGATTTTGACATAAATGGGTAGGACTGTATAATATAAAGACCTGACTTTCAAGTAAAAAAAGTACGAACTTATAGACCATTCAATATGGTACTTGGCTGACTTGAATACTCAGCACTATCTGACTCACATGAATACTCAGCATAATTTGACTAACTTGAATACTCATCATTGCTTGCCTCACTAGATTACTTAGTATAAACGTATTCAAATGAATACTATTCAACACTGGACTCATATGAATACTCAGTACCACCTGACTCACATCAGTACTCAGCACCACTTTCCTAACTTGAATACTCCTCAACAACTGATTGACTTGAATCCTCACCACTACTTGGCTCCCTTGAATACTCAGCATAGCCTGAAGGACTGCAGTACTCAGTATGTAATTGGCTGGATTACTCAGCACTACTTGGCTCTCTTGAATACTCAGCATAGCATGAATAACTGCAGTACTCAGTATGTATTTAACTGGTTGGAATACTCAGCATTACTTGGCTCCCTTCCTTGAATACTCAGAATAGCCTGAAGGACTGCAGTACTCAGTATGTATTTGGCTGGAATACTCAGCACTACTTAGCTGCCTTGAATACTCAGCATAGCCTGAAGGACTGCAGTACTCAGTATGCATTTCGCTGGAATACTCAGCACTACCTAGCTCCCTTGAATACTCAGAATAGCCTGAAGGGCTGCAGTACTCAGCATGTATTTGCTGTAATACTCAACACTACTTGGCTCCCTTGAATACTCAGCACAGCCTGAATGACTGCAGTATTCAGTATCTATTTGACTGGCTGGAATTATCAGCACTACTTCAGAGACTTCAACATTCAGCACTACTGAACTGATGTGAATGTTTATCCCTATCTGACTCAGTCAAATGCTTAACACTGCTTGGCTGATTTGAATACTCAGAACTATCTGCCTAACTTGTGTAAGGCAATTATAAAAACTAAAAATAAACTTGAAGCAAATTTCTTCCTTCATCATTTTCAGTTTTCTTAGTTCCAATGTATTTTAAAACAGATTCTATAAAATTGAGTTATCGTTATATATTATCAAACCATGTATGTTCCTGAGAAATCAAAAATTTAGAACTAATGCCCTACCTATATTTGTTACAGACTTTGTAATTGTGGTTGAAGAAGAAGCAGGCTGTCTATTCGTTTTTGATGTTTTCATTATTTCCTGTTGTGTATTTGAGTTCAGTTTGCTTTTAGAAGCTATTTCCCAAGCTGCATCTGCCATTTTCTCAGCATTGGCTCCAATTTTCTCTGAATCTTCAGACTTTCCTTGACCTGATGAAAAGAATCATATTTTTATATACATGCATGTTTCAAAATACACAGAAAAAGTATGAAATTCACATTATATCCCATTTATTTTAATTGTGATACAAATTTCATAGATCAGTAAATCTGTAACATTACTGACATAATTATTTGCAATTTTACAAATTATATCACAGTTCATAACATATAGAAGAAAATATTCAAGAAAATAAGCATTCTTGCAAATTTAAAAAATGGTTCTTAAAAATTTTAGTTTCTTCATACTGTATATTTTATATGTAAGAAGCAAAGTTATCAAAAAAATCAGCCAGTGTCAATAAAAGGTAGAAAAAGCACAAGTAAGGACTATTAATGTTAAAGCTATTATTTTCATGATCTCAATTCATTATTTTTGTGAAGATGACATCTTTCTGATGAATTTGAAATATATTAGATAAAACACAATGGTAAATAAAAAAATTTAAGTCTAAAATCTATATCCCCAGCAGTCTGAAAACAGTCGCACCAGAAGTCCCTATAAACTTCAAATATTTGGCACAAACTCCATAAGATAAAGAATTATTAACTACAAGTGTCCATAAAGTTTATCATAAATTATTTTTCTTGGTCGAGGGACATGCCCTTCATTATAGACTGAAATACAGCAATACATCAACGTAGGATGTTTGCATAACAATTAGGTTGGAGGTTGGGAGAGTTTTATCATATTGTAATCAAGAACATACAGGTCATCATGTCTCCATGACATTACATGATGTCAGTAAGAACATACAGGTCATCATGTCTCCATGACATTACATGATGTCAGTAAGAACATACAGGTCAGCATGCTTCCCTTACTACAAGGTTTTACTTAATATTTTACAGTGGATCCTTATTTGTAAAGTCTTTTAATTTGTTGATGGTTAGAACCATAATATACCCCAAAATTATTGCCAATTATTGCCAATAAAATGTTGTGACTTAACACTACCTAAATTAAAATATCCCCTTGAATTCCTAGGTGTCACCAGTGTTAAGTTGAGCAATACATCAACGTAGGATGTTTGCATAACAATTAGGTTGGAGGTTGGGAGAGTTTTATCATATTGTAATTGCCATTTTTCAGCACAATTTAGGCTATACAAGGCGGCCAGTATTAAATGGTGGAGGAAGAACCCGGACAACCCCTGGAAAGAACCATCGACCAACGAGAAGCTACTGGCAAGCTTTCTCACATAACTACATTTGCCGAATCTTAGACTCGAACACACGCAGACAGAGGTGAGATGGCAGTGGTCTGTAACAGACAGCGCTTTAGACAACTCGGCCGCTCGGGACCCCGAATGGCATTTGGTATTTACCCTATGTTCCAATAATGTCAAACAATAAGCATATGGAAAATCTGAAACTGACCCAGAGTTGATCTTTTGTAAATTCCTTGCAACACCGCAGCAAACTTGAAGAAAGTAAAAACAATATAGAAGTCCCAGTTGTTTATGGATGGTATGTTCATTCTATGGCAGTATTCCTCAAGTATTTCCTGTTCTGTTGGAATTCCTAGCTCTTGGAACTTTACTCCTCTGAATGCTGTTATGCAAAAGAACATGATGAGAATGATAATTTAGATCATAATACTCATGATCAATTACATAAAAACTATAAATCAGCAGAAAATCAGTTTTCTACAGTTTTTAAATTCTTTATTCCACTATCATCAACTCCACCTTTAGGAGTGTTGATAGATCCTTAACATTTGCTAAAACCAGTCTTCACATCAATAGAATAAACAGTACACATCAAAAGACTGAGTTCTAAAATATTTCATGGTTATTTTCATTTTCATTTTGAAGGAGGTTGTCTTTTGAAATTATGTATACATGTACACACCAACAAATGCAAGAACAGAATAACACATTCTCCATTTTGCTTCATACATGATTATATGGCTTGAGACCTTTCATACAAGAATACAATAATCAAGTTTCTCACTGATCATGATAAATTTTATACATGTGTATAATCATTAACATGCAATCGCCATGTTTCTCAAGGCATACAACCTTTCATACAAGTATACAATCGTTAAATATCTCAGATCATGAGACCTTTCATACATACATGCAATAATCAAATTTATCAGATCACGAGACCTTTCATACATATATGCAATAATCAAATTTATCGGGGCATGTGACCTTTCATACATACATGCAACAATCAAATTTATCAGATCACGAGACCTTTCATACATATATGCAACAATCAAATTTATCAGATCATGAGAACTTTCATACATACATGCAACAATCAAATTTATCAGATCACGAGACCTTTCATACATACATGCAATAATCAAATTTATCAGATCACAAGACCTTTTGTACATACATGCAACAATCAAATTTATCAGATCACGAGACCTTTCATAAACACATGCAATAATCAAGTTTCTCAGATCATGAGACCATTCACATCAGCATGCAATCATCATGATTCACAATTATCAGTGCATGGGAACTAAGATAAAAACATACAATCAGGGGATTGTCCTGGCATTTCATTTCAAACCATGAGCACCAAAGATTCAAGCCTGCATTCCCTATATGTTGAATTTAAGCCATGTAACAAATGATCACTAATAAATAATTGAAGAAATATATCTTCATGATCACTGGGAAAACAAATCAGCTTTTTCATAAAAGTTATGAAATGAAATGTTGTGCACATAGTTATGGAATTACATTTGATCTTGTTATGACAATGATCTTAAGGTGAAGGACATAACTATGTTATGTGTCACAGCATCTAGTGATGATACATGCCTCGCAAAGTTTCATCGACACTTATCTTACTATTACAAAGTTTTTTGCATAACAAGCATTTTAAGAGAGAATTTTTATTAAATAATTAATTTTAAGTAACATTTCATGTCATACTGGTCTATTCTAATGTTTATAATACAACACAAAAAGGCAAACTAAATCAAGGGAGGTAAGCATTATGAGTCAGAACTGCAGAGAAATGTCTTTCAATCTGCCACCAGATTGCCTGCACCCAGAAACTAGTGTATGTAAATATTAGCCAATTATCATATGACATGATGAAAAGAATGGTTCTCAGTTATATATGTGCTTTTAATAGCTCTTATTTTCTCAAAACCATTCACAATTCATAAATGTCAACAAAATAATAAAAGATTCCTGACTTTGACTTGTCAAATTAGAATTATAATTTGAGCTATGTCTCTTTACATAAATTGTGTGGTTTTTCCAAGTCCAAGATACTAATGAAACAAAATAAAATAAAGTGCCTTATTCTTAGAAACAAGAGTTAAATAATGTCACTGAAGCGAAGACAGAATGAAAATTAGAAACACTAATGTTTTTGAGTAACAGAAACACAGTAGGTATGAAATGTAGAAAACACTGAAAATGTGCTCTATTTTAACAATGTTATTTACGTGAATTTCTTGGGGCAAGTAAATAATGACCTTCCAAAGGTATTTGGTATAAGATGATCTAAGTAAAATTAATAAAAGCCATATAAAGATAATCAATTTGTAACAAATTATACTCATTACAAAAGTAGTTAATCCTGAAAGCTTACATGACCTTTATGACTTGTATTTGATAAGTATTATCAAATTAATTAACCCTAAACTGTCCCATCTACAGACACACAGATTCTCAAATAAATGTTCTTCAAACACACACACACACACACACACACACACACACACACACACAATCATATATATGCTATATGACCGATCTTGAGGAAGAAAAAAAAAGTTTCCATAAACTTTATGGTAGATCAAAGTTATGTAAAAAGTAAAAACTTTTAAAAGTATCTTACAAGACCAATTTCTAATTCCAGGGGGAGTGTGGTGGCTCATGCAAAGAATGGCTAGGTCAGTCAATGGGTCACCAAGGGTTGACAATTCCCAGTCCAATACACCTATCACTTCTGGTCTCTCAGGGTGGAAAATTACATTGCCAAGCCTGCAAGGGAATTAGTGAACTTTATATTCACCAGTATTTGAGATTTCTGCATGCAATATCCATGAGCTAATTTGAAATTTGCCCAATGTCAATGTCTGACATGTTACAATGTGTATTTCTGATATGTTAGAATGTGAGTGTGTCACATATGTCATACTGTGTCTGATGTATTACAATGTGAGTGTTTGATATGTTACAAAATGGCTATCTGAATGTTAGTGTGAGTGTCTGATGTCACAATGTGAGTATCTAAAGTATTACAATGCGAGTGTCTGATATGTTATAATGTGAGTGTCAGATAAGTTACAATGTGAGCATCTGATGTTACAGTTGTGTGAGTGTCTGAATAGAATTTCAAGTTAACCAATATCAGATTTAGTGCCTGTCAATCCATATTGCAGGTTTTCTCAACCTTTTTGGCTCCACTATCATAAAAGTATATTTGACTCAAAATCTTACACAAAAATAGTTTAACTACTCAAATGGATGTGTATATTTTGAGTATAATTTCATTAGGGTGGCCTGGTTTCATTCATCAAATGACAGTATCTTACACTTAAGCCAGTGAGATTGTACTGATCCATCACTATGTTTTTTTTTAAATAGAAACCATTAGATCTAAAGTTGTTTTTAATTGTTCAATTTTAATTTAAAGGTTCAGTATCAAAACCAAATTTGTCCCATAAATATGATCCATTCCCTTACCTGCAATATACTGGTGTGCTTTATAATGAGAGGTCACCAAAGTTTTTGGACCATTGATATCAGAACGAATAAACTTGTAAATTTAAAAATAAATTGTGAGCCAGGATTTACAGTGGAACTCTGCTATAATGCGGTCAAAACGTGAATTTGGATATAATGCGGTCGCGGTGTGGCTCCCAAAATTTCGTATATTTATTCGCACATGATTTTTTTTTCTTGAAGTGTTATGCCAAAATAAACATGATGTGGTCTTTATGGTTGTCTTCAATTAATTCTGTATACAATCGTTGCTCTAACAATAGCTGACGTGTGTTTCTTCTTTAACTGCACACACAACCAAGCAACAGACAATGCGTTGGTTGATAAAAGCTTCTCACATAAAAAAACGAAAGCCACCACATGTTTTCTGGGCTTGGCAGTATTATTAGACGCAATCAGTTGACCAAAAATAATGTTTGCTTCACTAGCTGGAAATTGAGAGGGTATGAAATTGAGATCCGTTCAGCTTTAAAAACAATTATAAAAGTTACTTGTGACCATTGCAGGCCTACTGCACTTAGTTTTCGGGTTTTACATGTGTATTGGATTTGCTTATGAAATGGTTATAAATTTCCCACTTCTTTTTCTTGATAAATATTTTACCGTTATGGAAAAGCAAGTTCACAAACAAACTCGTTCAATACACTTTGCGCAAAAAACATTTATTATGATTTTGGGGAAGAGATCGTGGATGAATTCTAATATAGTACAATATATAATACAATAAAGTGTGAGAAATAGTGTGTAAAACGTGGCTTCTGAAATGTATTACTTTCACCAGGTCCTTGAATTGTTATGACTAAAGAAACATTGGAAATGTAACTTATTATTAATCCAAGAGTAAAGACCTGTTCTTTAACTGCATAAACAACAAATCAACTGACAATGTGGTGGTTGATACAAGATTCTCACAATTTAATTAACATTAAAAAATGAAAGCTGCCAATATGTTTTCTGTACTTGGAGGTGTTATAGAAGAAATCATTTGACTAGTAAACAGTGTCGGCTTTGTTAGCTGGAAATTGTACATGTTACAGCTGGGAATAAAACTTTATATCAGTGGCGCGTGACAATTACAAACTCACTGCATGTTATGATTTAGTTCTCGGATTTTATGTGTATGGTGGTTTTTAATAAACTCGTCATTACTTTATCGTTATGGAAAATCAAGTTTACAATCTGTATAGACACCGTTTATAGACCCTGGAATGTAATGAACATACGCTTGCTTCGTCTTTCGTAACCTAATTTTCTGTTAGTTTTTCTCATTGAATTCAGACATAATGAGTTGTGACAAAAATATTGAATAGTTTAAATAAGTTTGCAATTTTTGCAATGGAATTAGGTACAAGTATTATGGATTAGCTGCAAGCCATGACCATACTATATCAGACGGTAAGTAAACGGTATTAATACTCTATACATGATATATATTGGACATTAAATTCAGACACAATGGTCTTGGACAAAATTATTCAATATTTTAAATCTGTGCAATCTTCCAATGGAATTGCATGCATTATGGATGAACTGTGTGCCACAATGGTACGATAGTAAACGATGTTAATACCCTCCCTATTCATTATATAATCTATGGATCTGTATGATAAAAATGATTTTGTGATTATACCACATTTTTCAATAGCTTTCTTTTCCCATGTAGGAAATATACTGTCTTTATAATGGTTTTTAAAACCACATTTCCATAATCTAAAATTTTCATTTTCTTTTGCCCCTTCTCTTTCAATCTCTTTTCTTTTCCCTCTCTCTTTTCAATAAAATTAACAGATCATACATTATCATTGTCGACACTTTAGTATACTTTTATGTAGTCATTAAGGAGGCATAATCGAGAAATGCCTAAAAATGAAATCCAAGCATCAGAAAATAGGCTTCAGACATTGACTTTAAATTTGTACATTTAGTTTTCCACATGAATAGTGCAAAATTTTCATTTACTGGACTTAAACGACCTGTCATTATTGGATAATCGTTATCACCCATACAGTGTCATATACCTGTTATACTCTGTGAAAATCAGCACACATGTTTAGCCATAACACTTCATTAAATATAATAATATAACTGTTTAAGTAGCAATTTAAACTCTCATGATAATCATTATAATGTAGAAAATGAGGAGGAAATCAAGGACTGAGAGCTGATTGCAAACTGAAATTTTGCGAAAATTGAAATTTGCATGTAGCATCTATTGTTGTTGCTGTTCTAGGGCTTAAAGTCATTTTTCAGCACATGATAGGCTTTACATGGCAGCCAGTATTAATGGTGGAGGAAGAACCCGGGGAAACCCCAGAGAGAACCACCAACCCACAAGAAGCTACTGGCAAGCTTTCTCACATACCCACATTGTCTGAATCGAAGACACAAACCCATGCAGACAGAGGTGAGATGGCAGGGATCCGTAATGGAGAGCACTTTAGACCACTCGACCATTACTACATTGATAAAATTAAGTTTCAAAATTTTGCAATTATTGTAGGACAGATTTACAAATTTAGATGAAGGCTGTTACATTTAAACATACATGGAAATATTCCTAATAAAGTATATAGAGGTATACACTTGTATAAAATAATCATACAAGACATGCAACATTCCCAAAACACAACTGTGTCAGTCCTGTAATATTCCCAATTAAAGTTATCAAATCATACGGCATAGTAAAATAACTGTACCAATCTTGAAATATTCAGAATTAAAGGTATCACATCATATGGCAGAGTAAAATAACTGTACCAGTCATTAAGTGTTCCAAAAAATACAGAAACATGTCATACTGCATAAAATAATTGAATCGGTTTTGTGATGCTCCCAATGAATAAGACCCTTTTTTGCCATGTGAGTATGATTTAATCAGAAAAACAAATTATACAACTTTTGTTTAAATTATACTGAGAAAAAAAACACAACAAAAGTGCCTGCAGGCCTACAAGAGTTGGCTTACAGTAACAATCAGACTGGGTACCTATAGTCTCCATGCACAACAGCAACTTTTTCCACCTGAGGAAAGTGTTTAGGGATCCAGTCCATCAGTCTTGTCATACTGGGAATCTCATGTGTCTTGCTGGCCTCATACTGTTTGGCCCATCTCTGAAAATTTCTCTTCACATAATCACCTAAGGAAATAAGGTAAACATAATACTTGAAACATTCATCAGCGGAGTTAGAAAACTTTAGTTGTTTCCTAAATAAGGTTAATTAAATCACAAACAATAAATTTCATAATAAATTTACATCTTTGTCACCACAAGATGAACTTTTTCATATGGACATTTGGTATTAGAAAAAAAGATTGTGTTATGTTAACAATCAGCAAGAAAACTAAGCAAATATGAAGGAATGGTTACCTTTGAAAAAATACACAGTATCAAAGAGTAAAATATCTAAATACTTGACCAATAATTGAATTCATAAATAAATGTAGCTTGTGATGGCCATATACTTAATATAGCAGTCTCATTACATGTACATGTAATTCATGATGGACAGAGGCAGCAGTCTCATCACAAGTATTTGCATGTATACAAGACAATACTTTTTAACCAGAAAATCTTAGCTTTGTCTTATACTCCAAATCAAATTGTTTTATCATATTTTCCATCTAAAAATAATAATGTATAATAAATATTTCATTTTGGGGAAGAGATTGTGTATGAAAAAATGTAGGATCCCACACTGAGTATTTTAAATAATTACATCCACCGGTAATACATACTGTTTGTAATACAGGTTGTTTAAATTTGATTACTTATATGTGCCTTAGAATTTACAAGTTAGCAGATGAATAACCATGACAAAGACATATTTCATCACAATTTGCTTCTTGCACCTAATGATCAATTAAAACTTATGCCCCATTGACAGACAAACAGACAGAGAAAGAGAGATGTCTTCAAGATTGTAAATCTGAATTGTTTACTTACCTGATGACTGATCTTACTCATGTACAAGTGCAGTACTATATTCCATTATCAATTAATACAGCTTGGTAAGCAATTCCTTCCAGTTTTTTGGTCAATGTGGGTATGTGAGAATGTGAGAAAGCTTGCCAGTAGCTTTTCATGGGTTGGTGGCTCTTTCCAGGTTTTCCCAGGTTCTTCCTCCACCATTTATACTGGCTGTATTGTATAGCCTATCTTGTGTAGAAAAAATGACATTAAACCCTACAACAACAACAACCTTCTAGTTTTTGTTGTCACTTCCATTATTAAAAGAGTCACATGGCTTTGTAGTGGTATTTACATGCTAATTAAATAGGCTACAGCTGTATTCACTCAAATTTCCAAGCTTAGACACCTGTTTGAGGTAAAGATTTGGCAGACCAGATCAGATAACCGAGGTTACCAACATGGAAAATGCCTTTTAGCATTAATTATGAAATTTCCTTATTGCTGGTGATCTGAAATAGCATTAAGTGATACTGGTAATATTCATGAAACCATAAATTATTATAATTCATTCAACAGAGCATCGTGAGTTTTATCCTATCTGAAACTCACCAAATTTTCAGGTCAGTGTCATTATATGTGACTAAATGTACATCATACATTAAAATACTTTGCATGAAACAACTTAGGTACTCTTAGTTACAATTATGATCCTGACCGAAATTCACAAAGCTGTGTGGAAAGAAGTTAAAAAGACAATCTGAGATATTGATCTGCCTTTGTCTTATACTCAGCAATGACTTATATATAGATGAACAATTGAAAATTTTCTAAATTTGCTGATTAAGTCTTATACACTGCATCGACTTGTACTCTGCAGGCTCATAAAGGATGTGTCCTAACTACAGCAGTTTCATCACACATGCATGTAACTCATGACAGTCATGTCCTTGATTCAACAGTCTCATAAAAAATGCATATATTTCATAATGAACAGGTCCTTAATATACCAGTACTGTCTCATATCTTGTGCAGGTTTATCTGCACTTTTTTATCAAAACCTCTAAATGAATGTATTCTCACATCTTTATTCAATGAGAAGTCCTGCAAAAAAAACTTTCAGGGTATAATGTCTTCTGGCCACTTTGAAAAATGCAACAAGCCATTGTGTTTATTTGAGTTAGGTGCTGACTTCCTTTGATTAAAGTTGCTTTGTATTTATTAATATTTTAGCTGGCTTGCTTTGATGAAAGGTGAATGTGTTGTTGAAGTCACAACTATAGAAAAAAATTGGAGAACTAAAGGACAAATTTGGAGGACATAACAAATGCCTGATTGTTATTCTGGCAGCAATATCAAATAGTTGTAGAACCTTGATTGGGACTAATTTTTTTAAAATTTCCTTAATATTTATACAGAATGATTGGTGCCTCAAAGTTAATCAGTTTCTTTGAAGTTTTAGCAACAACAAAAAATTTCTGTGTACATTAAAAAATGAATTTAGTCATTCCTGTTCCTGCCTTCAATGTTGGCCAATTGTAGCTAGTCTGATTTCATGACTCGGTAGTCTAACAGCATACAGTACTCAGGCTAGATGTTAGCATAAAAGGATTATGAAATACCAATGCACAGTTAAGTTGTGAACAAAGGATTTGTTAATGAAACATCAGATACATTCCAGTGCATTTTATGTCCAAGTTTGTAGTTTCCATTAATCATGCATTTTAATTACTCCACTCCAAACTCATGTTTAAACAGCTAACAATGTTGTTGCAAAAAATAAATAGCCAAATGGTATATTTTGTCACCAATAGGAAAAGAAAACCGCGATTTGCAATATTGGTGAAGTCCAGTGTGAACCCAAAATAAACTTTCCTACTTTTATCAAGGAATTCTTTTTTTATTCACGAACAGGAAAACTACATGCATACATAATTTCAGTAGTACAACATTTTATATTAGAACAAATATATGATCTCTTCCTCAAAATGAGAGAACATAGAACATTGTTCTCGCTTATGAGAAAAATACATGCATATGAAATTTCAAGAGCCACACCATGACTTTTATCTTAATTTGTTTTAAATAACTGAGTGTGCTATTTTGGGGTCACACTATACTGCTACTTTTCTTACTACAACAATATCAATAACCCACCTTTCTTGCCATAATTGTCCAGCTGAGCTTGATGTATGTTGACAGAGTGAATCTGGCAAAGGACTCTGATTAGATCCATGTAAATTCTGTGACGTTCTGGTGGCAAAACATCTGGAAGTAAGCCATCTGAGAAGACTCGTCCAGGCAGATACTCCATAATGTAAAATGGTGTTCCTAGCAAACTAAAAGATTAAAAAAATTCAAAGCCATATTGTTCAAAACAAAAACAATTAACCTAACTTATATAGCATTAATTCATTCCAAGACCTCTTCAATTCAGTGACAGCCAAAATATAACACAGCACCCTCCAATCCCAAAAGTCTACAAAAGAGAGCTTACAATACATCACGCCCTCAATAACTTGCTCTCTGAAAATTCGCAAAACCACTTATAATACAGGGTCAGGCGTGGATCCCAGTTTTAAACCAGAAAATACCCCTAAAATGATCCCTGTTTGTAAAAATTGAGGAAAATCGCAACCAAAATTGGTAACAGAAACTTTAATAGATTTTCTACCTACTTCCTGACTTTAACAAACATAATTACAAGGTAGACTCCAGAGCTTATTAACACATTAACCCCTAGCGCCGAGTTTACTGGGAATGAGGTAGTAGCCTACTTCCAAGGTCTGAAATGTTGAGGTCATGCACGATACACTACAGTGGGTGGTATTATAGAAAGGTAGACCGAATTAGCTCTACAATGATATCAAACAATCTGGACATTTTAGTTGCACTACAAAATACAGAGTGTAAAACCTAATTTTGCGGACCAGTTATTTTTCCACCCAAAATTCACCCATGGTCGGAATATGATCTTTTGTCCAGATTTTAGAACTTATGGTCTCAGGTCTAAGGCAGACCGGTCTGAAGTGCACACAGAATGGTGAACCTGTACAAAAAGTAGGATAAGGTGTACATTTTGAATAAAGAGTGTTCTCCATACAAAAATTATGGGTCTGTTAAGCAAACAAAAAAAGAAAAGAACTCCAACTTTTCTCCTTCTGCTCATGCGCCAGCAAACTAACCAATGGAAAACATTTGTTTGGAACAGCTAGGCACTGGGCAAATGGAAAATTGCTTGGAAGTCGATGTATTAGGATGTAGTCAGAAATAATCCTCAAAATGTGTTTCCCTCTAGCATTTCATGTAAAAAGAGCAAAAACCTTCAGGGGTTAATGTGTTAAGGGTGAAATGGTCTGGTTTGGTTTGGTTTGATGGCTTCTACAACACTTTTAACACATTACTGTGTCGTGCCAAGGAAATTGGAGCTAAATGCCTTTTCCATGAAAACAACAAGGTGGCTGACCCTGAGTTGGCTAAGGCAGGTCTCCACCCAACATTAATTACAAATCAAGTCCCACACTCTATCAATCTATCTACAGTGACTCCCGAATATAGAATAAATGCTATGTATTATACACAGTGAGGTTCAGTCAATACTGAAACACTGATCAAAGTATTCTTCACTAAGGCTTCCAACTTTATTAAGGTTCTCAGTTAAAGGTGTTCCTTTATATTTGTGGCTTTATAATATTTCATCCAAAAGTCTTTACCTTGGATCATCACAAAGGCCATACATTTTTGGGACTGGTACACCACTCTGATCCAGAGCCTTCATTATGCGGTATTCCCTCTCTACTGCATGGGCCGATGGTAATAGTCTTCCTGGCTAAACAATTCATATATTTCAATTCATGGATTTATTGTGGTACTCCAGGGGACATAGCATATGCCACATTTCAAATATATATGAGCCACAATCGAAATTTAATTTTTTTTATAAAAATATTTCAAAATCAAACCAAATCATATTTCACAAATGATTGCACAATCACCCAAGAAAAATACCCAGCAAGTATTATATGGCATGAATTCTGTGCAATATCGCTATACAAAATTTTGTTTCATTGGTGTACTATTGATGAATGTAATCTCTTTTCATTGGTGTGCTATTGGTGAATGTGAGATCTCTTTTCATTGGTGTGCTATTGGTGAATGTAATGTATCTTTTATTGGTGTGCTATTGATGAATGTAATCTCTTTTCATTGGTGTGCTATTGGTGAATGTAAGGTGTCTTTTCATTGGTGTGCTATTGGTGAATGTAAGGTCTCTTTTCATTGGTGTGCTATTGGTGAATGTAATGTCTCTTTTCATTGGTGTGCTATTGGTGAATGTAAGGTGTCTTTTCATTGATTTGCTATTGGTGAATGTAAGGTCTCATTTCATTGGTGAATGTAATGTCTCTTTTCATTGGTGTGCTATTGGTGAATGTAAGGTCTCTTTTCATTGGTGTGTTATTGGTGAATGTAAGGTCTCTTTCCATTGGTGTGCTATTTGTGAATGTAATGTCTCTTTTCATTGGTGTGCTATTGGTGAATGTAAGGTCTCTTTTCATTGGTGTGCTATTTGTGAATGTAATGTCTCTTTCCATTGGTGTGCTTTTGGTGAATGTAAGGTCTCTTTTCATTGGTGTGCTATTGGTGAATGTAAGGTCTCTTTTCATTGGTGTACTATTTGTGAATGTAATGTCTCTTTTTATTGGTGTGCTATTGGTGAATGTAAGGTCTCTTTTCATTGGTGTGCTATTTGTGAATGTAATGTCTCTTTTCATTGGTGTGCTATTGGTGAATGTAAGGTCTCTTTTCATTGGTGTGCTATTTGTGAATGTAATGTCTCTTTTCATTGGTGTGCTATTGGTGAATGTAAGGTCTCTTTTCATTGGTGTGCTATTTGTGAATGTAATGTCTCTTTTCATTGGTGTGCTATTGGTGAATGTAATGTCTCTTTTCATTCGTGTGCTATTTGTGAATGTTATGTCACTTTTCATTGGTGTGCTATTTGTGAATGTAATGTCTCTTTTCATTGGTGTGCTATTGGTGAATGTAAGGTCTCTTTTAATTAGTGTGCTATTGGTGAATGTAAGGTCTCTTTTCATTGGTATGCTATTGGTGAATGTAAGGTCTCTTTTCACTGGTGTGCTATTGGTGAATGTAAGGTCTCTTTTCATTGGTGTGCTATTTGTGAATGTAATGTCTCTTTTTATTGGTGTGCTATTGGTGAATGTAATGTCTTTTTTCATTGGTGTGATATTGGTGAATGTAATGTCTCTTTTTATTGGTGTGCTATTTGTGAATGTACCGGTAATGTCTCTTTTCATTGGTGTGCTATTGGTGAATGTAATGTCTTTTTTCATTGGTGTGATATTGGTGAATGTAATGTCTCTTTTCTTTTGAGACAGAATAGCATAAGTATGATAAGTATTTGTTTCCAAAGACAATGATTATGATGTGCAGAATGAATCCTTTAAAATATTGGAAATAAATATGGTTTATACACAAGATACTTTTCAGATAATTACCCACAATTACTTGAAAGATACTACTGATTCATACATGAATTTATTCTGCATTTGCTATTGTCTGCAACAAAGCATGCTTGTAACTGCTAATAACCTAAACTGAATCAATCCAAAGCTTATGTTTATAATTAAACAAAGATCAAAATGTACATATTTAAAAAATGCTACACTTACTGGTTTCTTCCGCAGCACCATACTTTGTGACCCATATCTTATATAATAGGTTGGATTTGACTGTCCATTGGCAAAATATCTTACAACAGGATCCTCTGTAATGAAAATACATGTAATATCTTACAACAGGATCCTCTGTAATGAGAATACATGTAATATCTTACAATAGGATCCTCTGTAATGAGAATACATGTAATATCTTACAATAGGATCCTCTGTAATGAGAATACATGTAATATCTTACAATAGGATCCTCTGTAATGAGAATACATGTAATATCTTACAATAGGATCCTCTGTAATGAGAATACATGTAATATCTTACAACAGGATCCTCTGTAATGAGAATACATGTAATATCTTACAATAGGATCCTCTGTAATGAGAATACATGTAATATCTTACAATAGGATCCTCTGTAATGAGAATACATGTAATATCTTACAATAGGATCCTTTTAAATGAAAATACATGTAGTACATGTAGTATATTACAAACATAGTTGCAATAGAGATACATGAACACATGTAATAACCTACAAATGGGTTCTCTGTTTTAGGAATATAATATTTTACAAGAGTATCCTCTATAGTGGGAATATATGTAATAGCTTATGAGATCCTCTATAATAGGAATATATGGAATATCTTATAACATGATCATTTTGAATGAAAATACATGCAATGTCGTACAACCATATCATTTCCAATAGAAATACAGGTACAATCTTACAACAGGTTCTTCTGTAATGGAAATACCATATTTGCTAACCTATAAGTCGATGCAAAGTATAAGATGAATGAGCAAATTTTGCAAGTTTTCCATCCTTCATCCATATAGAAGTCAATGTGGAGTGACCTAAGACAAGGCCAGACCAATACCTAAGCTTCATCTTTTTCACTTCATTCCACATAGCATTTTAAATTTTATCCTATTTGTAATTCTGTAACCTGTCCAATCTGGGTCTTTAAAAGGAGCTAAAAGTACTTAATTTGATTCACAAGAAGTATTTTAAATATATTATGTACTTTTGGCTACATATTATGACACTGACCAGATAATTAATTGAGTTTCAGACAGTATACAATTCATGATGTTGTGGGAAATTAAACTATAATAACTTATCAGTTTTATAAATATTAAAAATATCACAGCATGCTAGTTCAGATTATCAGAAATAGGGATATACATGTAGCATCATTAATGCATTATGTGCTTTTTCCACATTTTGTTTTCTTTATCACATATAGCCCCTGTTTAGCTGACGCTTTGTCAAAAGTGAGAAAACATTACAAATTAAATAGTAAATGTAAACTATAAAAAAATATACCCTACTCCTTCTGGGTTAAAATTTTCACAATAGTCATAACCATATACATTCCAAATAGGTTAAATTCAAAGAGTGACCATTTCAGATGCTGTCTAACTTCTCTTGTAAGTATATTGACTTCTCCATTTCCAACAAACAAGTTTTATTTTTTTTTAAGTGCATGTACTCTTCCTTTTCTTAGGTGGCAATTGTTTCTGATCTTTGCTCATCCTATACGTTACTTTAATTTGCTGTCTGTATTATCGGCAAGTTTGAAATATGACACTGGTCAAGAAATGTACACAAGTAACTACCTTGGCGACTCCATTCAATAAATGTTACTCTATTTATAACATACATGGGCAGCCTCATTTCAATATGACTAGACTCACTAGTCTGATCTGGTAAACAGGTGTTCACTTAGAAAACCTGACAAGCATGTTTAATTAGCCTGTAAATACCACTACAAAGTCAAATAATTCTTGGGCAATGGATGTAATAACTAATCCATAATGGGATTGCTTACTAGTGGTATTAATTGATAACTGAATATGGTACAGTCCACTTCTGTACATAATAAGATCAATCATCAAGTGAACAATACAGATTACTGTACAATCATCAAGACATCTTTCTATCTTTCTCTTTCTCGATCTCTCTCTCATAATAGGGCATAATATGTATTTGATCATAAGAAACTTGTGATGAAATATGTCTGTCATGGTTATTCATTTTCTAGCTTGCCAATTCTAACATACAGATATCAAATTTAAACAACATATATTACAAATAACATATGGGATGTTTTCAGAGATGTCAAAATTGAGTATGCAAATACCAACAATAAAACACTTTATCAACATTAGTCAACATGTATTTTCAAGATAATAATCTGATTTAACTATTGATAAGGATATTTACTTTATCAAAACGATATATAGATTATACTTGAAATTATGTGCCCTATAGCACAAAAAAATAAATGTTAAAAGTTCCCTTGCTTATATCAACAGACAGAATAGTGAAGTTGAACAGTAATAGTGTATACTGCTATCAAATAGAAATGCAATTTTTTTCTTTTTACAAACAGAAAATATGGAATTTTAACAAGTGATTTGTATCATATCACGAAGCTTGTCATCTTGAAAGAGTGTAATTGGATAATGATTGTCGGGATTAAATATCAGTCATGAATTAAAATTTCATAGCATGTGATTTTTGCTAGAACTTTTATGTACAAAATACTTTTTGCGACAACATGTGTTTGTGCCAAACATAGTTGACAAACCAATTTAATTAGTATGGTTAGTGGTGGAGATGATGGACGTATAAATATTTTACTTGAAGAAAACAAGTAGAAAAGTCACGTATTCGATATTGTGTGGTTGAAATGCACAACAGAATGCGATGTATTATTATTCTTATGCTTAATACTTCATGTTCGCAAAGATTTTGAGAATGTCTCTTTTTCACAGCCCTACAAAAAATGCCTTTTCTTGATGTTGGACCAATCATCTTCCATGTAGATTGCAGAATTGCAATGTGGGTGGGAGGAAGAGCATTTTTTGAAGATTAGGTACATATTGTGTCATCTAGGATTTCAACCATCTGAATTTGTTGCACTTGATCAACATTTCTATCATGAAAGGGAGAAGAAACAACAAAGAACATATGAACTTGGATTACTGCAGTGACCTAAGAAGTGTGTAATAAACTGAAATTTAACAGTACAATTACACAGGTGAACACCTGAGTGACACCAATTAATATCAAATATGGATCTTAAAAATGAACATATTGCATACAAAAGGTATATTAACATATTAACTATGTGAATGAAAATAAATGTTGGATGGTCAACATTAAATACAAATTGCAAAGACTCTATGGGCTCTGAGACACTGTCCACAGATGCAAGCAAAAGTCTGAACTATTTACATTTGGAATACTTGTAGCTACCTAGTGGATATAAGGGGAGTTAATTTCTGAGAGTTAAGTTTTGTTATATTACAGGGATCACTGAATTCTGATGTAGCACAAAGCAATTTCCTTTTTTTCATATGATAGGTTAATGAATTTTACAGAGAAATGGAGTGGGTGGGCAAGTTTGAATATGATCGGTTTAGATTTCCAACCCAGCCCATGCAACTAAAATCTGGAGGGTTTGTGGAGTCATTCTTTATTACACCTAAAATACTTTATATTTTGTGTAATGCCATTAAGTATTTAAATTACTCTTGAAACATTAACTCAGACCTTTATTATAAATTCATAATGTTGATGGGTATAATATGTTTTTGCCAACGCTGAAAAGTTAAAAATATCTAAAGATAGAAAGTGAGAAAATAAACACTCTGACCAAAAATATATTGATAACTGTGCTTTACCTCTTGCAACAATGTACACACTAATTAGAAATTTTTTTAAATAATATTGTAATGTACCAGTACTTATATTGGATGCAAGTGAGTACATGTATTCATTTTGTATACATACCTTGTAATTGAATACCGAGAATAGAATCTAAGTAGATCTTCAAATCGTGGATTGGTAATTTCAATCTGTCTGGAGGAGTGACTGTATGCTCTGTGTAACCATGGAGGCAAAGGCCAAGCTCTGCTTCAAGGTCATGAACTGCCTGATCAGGATTTGACACCTATATCATGAATAATAACTGAAAAGAATCATGGGGAAATGACACAAGCAAGCAGAAAAATGCAGTCTCAGTTTTGATTCACCCCCACCCCGAAGCTAACTATAGAATTTTTTAAGTGTTCCAATTTATTTTATATACAAAGTCAGCCGACATAAAAAAGCCAACTTAGGTTTCTTTTCACTGCTATTCAGAGGCATTTTGATAATAATGGGAGTTCCAATGGAAAAGTTTTAAAGCAATAAAATCTAGTGCTTTGTGCAAGGACATCAATGTCACTGATTCTCCCAGAAGACTTGGAAGAGAAAATAAAATCAGTAAAAGAATTTGTGATGGTCAGAAGATAAGATAATTTTGCCAACAATGGATGAAACTCCAGTATACTTTGAGCTCATTCCTGGATTAACAGTCGACGAGAAGGGAGTTAAAAAAGTGAAAATTCACATGACTGGTGCAGATAAAATAAATTCTTACTTTAGTCTTTGCAGTTTCTGCTGCAGAAGATAATAAAAATAATAATAATAATAATAATAATAATAATAATATTGAGGATCGAAGAACAACTGATTCAACATTTGAACTAAGGATTTGGGAGATTTTAAACCAAGTAATAGTTTTCAGAAGAATTTGACTTTTAGATCCATGTGATGCCTTTAACAATGAAACTGGATACATTAAAATGCTGATCAGTTGTTTCTACCACTAATTCTAACCATACAGATTCATTACAGATGCAGCCCAACAATTTACACACACACACACACACACTCCCTACACCTTTACACAGAAACACACACAAATGCCTACTTGAATACACATATTTCTTACAATGATTGATGATGATACATGTATAATAATCAGGCCTTATGACTGGAATGGGAATGAAATGTTCTCATATCATGATTTCTTCCTCAGGTGTCATGTTCCATGCACATTATACCTTCCAAATCCATTATTAACAATTTTCAAAACTTTCTATAATTTTCAAAAAACGTTTCTTCAATCCATGCCTAGGGACATATTGTCCCAATAAATGAGGATATTAGTGGAAACGGTTTTACTGTGTGCAATTGTGCATACTGAAGTAAACAAAATTATTTTTTCCTATTGTGCTTTGAGAATTTCTGATAATGTCCACTGCACATCTACATCAATCATTTCATATGTAACCTATAGCAAGTCAGTGATCTCTTCCTTATAGTGTATTGTCAGTGTGACAATCTTTCAATGAACAATTAGAAAAACGAACAACAGTAAATAGCCAACATTAAGTATGTACAACCCTCCCAGATGTTTACGAAAGATGCCATGACAACCACTTAAAATAAATAGAATTGCTGCAGATATAAATCAACTGGAGTTAAATGAATTGTAGCTCTGAAATCAATAATTCACTAAAATACAAATAATTCAACAGGTAGCCACTATCAAACAAAATTCCCCACCTGCACTGCACAAACAATTGATCTATTTTAAGCAATGATACTTCATTTGGCGTGGGAATCTAGCTAAGGATTGATAACATATATAGCTACTTAGCAGGTAAAAAGTAGACTAACATTCAATGACTAATAAGGGGGTGGTAAGATTCCAATAGTAAAGGACTTAAGGTTGGATTAACAGAATTCACAATACACATGCCTTAATGGTTCTAATACCCAAAGCTCTAGCAGCTTTGATATTTATCCCAAGGTCATCCAGAAATATGGCCTCTTCTGGCTGTACACCCAACTTTTGAAGGCACAGCTGGTAAATACGAGGGTCTGGCTTCCTCAATCCAACCCTGCATGATTCTACAATCTGAAAATAAATAAAAATGTTACATAATTATCTTCATAGTTTTCTCTAATTGTTTATCTCTTTATTCACCTATGTATTTATCTGTCATTTCACACCATGAAGTCAGATTCAACTTATAATGTAAATCAATCAATCACTCAGTCTATAATTATTTTATTTTTTCATTATGCCAGTACCTATCTATTTTCCAGCCGGCCACAGATATTTATGTTCATCTTACCATCTCTCCTGCCATCTATCCATGCATTCACCCATTTATTTACCAATCTATTGTCTACATTGACAGAAATATGTGTATGTGCATATGAAAATCATATGGTAAAGAATACAAATTAAGCCCATTTCCATAAAAATGTCACATTGTAACAATGTTCCTTAAATAATGTATAACAGTATTATATGCATTCCCAAAGTTTAAAGAAAACGTTTGTTTTTTTTTACAAAATGCATGGGGGATTGACTGAAACTGTCACTTTGTACAATAATCATAAATATTTTGTCTTTAATTACCACATCAAAAAGGGATACATCAAATGGTGATTTTGAGCTCCTTTCACCAATAAGCCAGTTGTTGGTGAGCAGGGCAGTTCTTATTCCCTCTGCCCTCAGGCATCTGACAGCATCCAACAGCTGAGCATAGGGCCTTCTGTTGCCCTTCTGGAAACTGGGCAACAATTCTGACATGTTTACTGGTCTTCCCATCTGCCAAATGTACAGAATTAAAACATAAGCAAGTAATAATACATGCATACTGGAATAAGCAGGATCATACTGTACACTTTACAATGTTTTCTGTGATAAGACTGGGAGAAAATAATTTAAAAAGTGTATAATATTTGTATGCCAAACTATAATGTACTAGACAGATTTGCTAAATTCTTTATTCCAAGTAAACAAATTTTCAAAGATTTTGTGCTTATCTTAAAGATCTGCTGTCATATGATCTAATTGTGATTCAATACCCAACCTTACATATTAGAAATACATTAGCTGTGATTTGAATGGAAAGTTTCTGAAGCCATACAAAAGTTTGCCTGCAAAAATAACTGGTTTTATACCAAAACTGGACTTAAATGACTTTTAGTTCTGACCCAATACAGCTAAGCATGGGTTTATGTAGACAAAGGCTGTAGTCATATAGGTAAACACTGGTTTATACAAAGACTGGAGTTGTGGGTTTTTTATTTTCTGGCCAAATACAGGTAAGCATTGTTTTAAAAAGACAAAGATGGAGTTAAATGGGCCTTAACTCGGACCTAATATAGGTAAGCATATTTCTCGAAGAATAAGTTTATCAGGAAAAGCAAAATACTATATAGGTAACATTTATATGATTATCCATAAAGTTTTATCACAATACAAAGTAGTCCCAAACACTTATTGTAAAATAAAACCAGCAGCAAGAATAGCATTTAATTCTCACTGAAAACTAGAAGAAGAAATTTGACAAAGAATAAGCCCACTAAATAATTGTGCAGTAAAAAAGATCTAAATGAGAAAAATGTTTTCATTGCTGTGAAAGCCACAGCCTAAAAATTATACTTGCCAAATAATTTAAAGTGACTCTGTAACTTCAGAACCAATTTATTTTGACTTTTCTGTGCCCCTGTTTGTTAGTCAGAGATAAAATTAAAGAGAAAAGAACCAAACATTGTTCTTATATTTCAAACAAATTATATTTTGTAAAAGAACTGAGAGTAACAAACCAGAGTTGGCAAGCTAGAAACTTGCAATGATGACAAGGGAAATGTGAAATATTTCACACTAAAGCTCTGGTATTGTTCTTTATAATCTGATGTATACAATTCATTTTCTAATTTCATGTTGAAGACCTTTATAATGGGCAGAATCTGCAACATATACTTTGATAATTTAAGCCAGAAAGCATAGAATTACTTGTTTTATGACAATTATAGATTCCATTTTGCAGACTCTCTCTGCATGTTTTGCTAGTTTCCCAAACTAATACAGACAATCAAGAACAACAAATCATAACTAATTTTGTTTTTGCTGAAAATAAGTGAGAATAACAGATAGATCATGGGTTGAAATTAACATTAGCAAGCTAGCATTTTTCTAGTGTCAATTCTGATATTACTACTGTAAAACAATGAATATTTAGTTTCTTGCTAGTGTTATATTTGCATTTATTTTTAAATTCCCTTTAAAAAAATATGAAATGTGATAATGGACTCTTTAGTGTGTGTGTGTGTGTGTTTGTGTGTGTGTGTGCGTGTGTGATTTAGATTTCTATCATAGCTTTAACAATTTGTCAATCATATCACTATGATGTCTGCAATGTGACAGTGTATAGTGATGTCTAGCACAGTGACTAAAGGCATCATGTTGCATACATGTAGCATTATGTCCCAACCAGTCACATTATCACTGACACCAGGCCGACCAGTTCTAACACGAACCTCTTAACGCTGAGTGCCAAGCGAGGCAGCTGTAAGAATAATTTTTTAAAGTCTCTGGTAAGACTTTGTCAGGGTTTGAACACACAACCTCTCACATCTCTTAAAGATGCTCTAAAAACTTGGCTACCGAAGCGGTTTGGACTCTGAAAATAGCCTAATTCGGCTAGCAGAAAATATTAAAAGTATCGAAATGATGCCAGTTCTGAAGAAGAAAAAAAACATTTGTTTTGAGTCACGAACATAGAGTGTATTAAATTTTGTTTATTGTATTTTGCATGCCCTCGCATGATATTTATTGTACAACTATACATTTCTGATCATATATGTTTTTAAGTTTCAAATGATAGGATACAAGTCTTAAATCACATAATTACTTTAGTCACTGAAAATTTTCTTTGCCTTTCCATAATTGTTCTACACCAAAAATATATTTTGTGAATAATTAAACTGTCATTACTCTTTCAACTAATTATGTTCTAAAAGGAGAGAGAAAAAGATAAATGCTGCTATTCAAAGTGAATGAAAATAAGCAATGGTGAAATCTGTATTGGTGTCAGTGGTGTTAACAACACTATTGTCAAATACATATTTTCGGGCAAAGATTCCCCGAGTGGTCTAAAGCAGTCACTGTTATGGATCAGTGCCATCTCACCTCTCTTTGTATGCACTCAAATATCTTGGTTCCATAATCACTGAAGAGGGATCAAGAGCAGAAATTTTGTCACGAGCAGCACAAACAACGGCAGCTATGTCAAAGCTAAGACCCATCTGGCGAGACAAGAATATCTGTCTGAAGTCTAAATCAGCATCTTTTGCATGCATGTGAGGCCTGGACACTGACAGCAGAATTACAATAAAGAATCAAGGCACTTGAAATGAGATGCTACAGAACACCTTCCTTGGCATCTCTTACATGGACCACATCATAAACGAATAAGTGCGTAACACCATCCAGCACAAATTATGCCATTATGAAGACCTCCTCTCCACTGTCAAAAAGAGAAAGCTAATATGGTATGGCCATGTCACAAGAGCCAACAGTCTATCCACAACAGTACTGCAGGGCAGTATCCAAGGTGGCAGAAGGAGAGGTAGACAGAGAAAAAAGTGGACGGACAACATCACAGAACGTACCAGGACAAGTTTTGCGGTGACACAGGCATTGGCACATGATTGAGACAAGTGGATAGAACTGGTCAGATGTTCAGCAGCACAGTGTCTCAATGACCACACTTGGTCAAGACACTGATGATGATGATGATGATGATGATGGTGATGAGAACAGGATCAAATCAAAAAGTTCAGTTTACATCCCTAGCAACAAATCCTTTGCTTGGCAAATTAAAAACCACATATTAAAACTGACCATTATAAGTTAAAACTGACCATTATAAGTTAAAACTGACCATTATAAGTTAAACAATGTAACTGCACAGATATTCCTGCACTCCAACACTCACCACTTTGCTCAAGATGGCATATGGCAGGCTTTAAAAGCCAATCTTCAGATAGTATTCCATTTCCCTTCAATAATATGTTCCAGCAGCTGTTTTTAAATGTCAGGATCATAAGACAAGCAAGGGATCTCACTAAAAATGGACACATATTTGCTTCTGAAAGATCAAAATGATTGTGCAGAAATCAAGAATAAGGAATGGCTATAACAACACGTGTCATATGCAACTGTAATGTAATAAGAATGACCTGGCTGAAACAGCATTAACCTTGTTTTGAATTTTAAAAAAATGATCAAAAGAAGCTCTGGATAGCTGGCAGGACCCACACCCTAACTATATTACTACAAAAAAATATCGACCACACTTAGATAATGAAGATAGAGCTATGTACTTTGTCACAGTGAAGGGGCTAACAAAAGAAGTTTGAGCTACCGAAAAGTGAATGTTTTGTTAATGAAATCTGTTAATATGATGAGATGTGTACATTTTACAAAATCACTCACAAAGTTATCATAAAATCCTTTGGAGTTAATTTATTTTGTGAGCATTCAGGTCAAATTTACAAATCAATAAAAACCCAATCATGATCATTTAATCCTATAATAAATGCTGAAAATAAAAAAATTCATTAAGAATTTTGTACTTTATTAGAACATTCTCTGGTGAACTCTTCTCCAAACTGCCTAGGTGTTATCTTTCCTGTCTCCAGCTTGATCCAGGATCCCATGTTCCCATTTTCCTGTATCACCTGAACTATTGTCCCTGTGGGGATACCAACTTTTTCTTCATACTCTGCAAAATATTTAAATGTATCTAATATGTTGTATTATTTCAACTGATGCTCATTGTCAATTACTTACATAGTATTTAGGCATATTATTTATGAATTGTTTATGTTTTGTCAGAGTATTGCAAGTGTGTTGTCAATGGATTGAAATAAAGAGAATAAATTATTTACTTCATTTAGAATATCATGTTTTGTGGTTCTTTACCTTTAAAATGTAAAACACTTTGAGTTATCAGGACAATTATATTATTGTTAAAATCTAAACTGCACAGACTAAAATATATTTGTCATTTTACAGAATGGGATAACCATAAGTCAGGAAGTAATTGGTAACATCGAACAAGATACCTCTTATTGTTGAGAGTATCATTTATTTTACCAAGTATAAAAAGACTTGCACGGGAACTTAATCCAAAAACTTTAATGATGATGTTAACCTTAGGTGAGGGTGAGTATAAAATTTACAATACAGTGGTGAGTAATTGAAACCATGTCTAGGTGCAACACTAGGAAGTAACTGACACTAGGTCAGGGTAAAACACTCACAATACAATGGAGAGTAAATGAAATCAGGTTTGGGTAAAACATTCAATATACAATGGAGAGCAACTGACACCAGGTTTGGAAGCAACACTGAAAATACAATGGAAAATAATTGACACCAAGTATGGATTCAACACTGAGAATACAAGGGAAAATAATTGACACCAGGTATGGATGCAACACTGAGAATACAAGGGAAAATAATTGACACCAGGTATGGATTCAACACTGAGAATACAATGGAAAATAATTGACACCAAGTATGGATTCAACACTGAGAATACAATGGAAAATAATTTACACCAGGTATAGATGCAAAACTGAGAATACAAGGGAAAATAATTGACACCAGGTATGGATGAAACACTGAGAATACAAGGGAAAATAATTGACACCAGGTATGGATGCAAAACTGAGAATACAAGGGAAAATAATTGACACCAGGTATGGATGAAACACTGAGAATACAAGGGAAAATAATTGACACCAGGTATGGATGCAAAACTGAGAATACAAGGGAAAATAATTGACACCAGGTATGGATGCAACACTGAGAATACAAGGGAAAATAATTGACACCAGGTATGGATGCAACACTGAAAATACCATGGAAAATAATTGACACCAGGTATGGATGCAAAACTGAGAATACAAGGGAAAATAATTGACACCAGGTATGGATGAAACACAGAATACAAGGGAAAATAATTGACACCAGGTATGGATGCAACACTGAGAATACAAGGGAAAATAATTGACACCAGGTATGGATGCAACACTGAAAATACAATGGAAAATAATTGACACCAGTATGGATGCAAATCTGAGAATACAAGGGAAAATAATTGACACCAGGTATGGATGAAACACTGCGAATGCAAAGTTAACTAATTGACACCATGTATGGATGCAACACTGAGAATACAATGGAAAATAATTGATACCAGGTATGGATGCAACACTGAGAATACAAGGGAAAATAATTGACACCATGTATGGATGCAACACTGAGAATACAATGGAAAATAATTGATACCAGGTATGGATGCAACACTGAGAATACAAGGGAAAATAATTGACACCAGGTATGGGTGCAACACTCTGAATAGAATGGAAAATAATTGACAGCAGGTCTGGGGGAAACACTCTGACTATGCTGGAAACTAATTATATAGGCCTTGGTATAACAAGCATTAATACACTGACAGTAATTATATAGGCCTTGGTCTGGGTATAACAAGCATTAATACACTGACAGTAATTATATAGGGCTTGGTATAACAAGCATTAATATTAATACACTGACAGTAGCATGAAAAATTTTGTGAGAGTAAACAATGCACCAAATAATGTAGAACTTACCTCTAAATACAGGAAATGGCGATGGCAAAATCACACCTCCTACATCAAAGATGACAGCTTTAGACTTCATTATTCAATTTCCTGTTGACAGTAGTAACTGAAAGATGACAAAGTTACTGCATGGAAGTGAATAAAAGAAGACAAATTTAAATATTATGGCACTAACTAGAAGATGACAAATTTACTATATGATAGTGACTAGAAGATGACAAATTTACTATATGATAGTGACTGAAAGATGACAAATTTACTTTATAATAGTGACTGGAAGATGACAAATTTACTATATGATAGTGACTGGAAGATGTCATATTTTCTATATAATAGTGACTGGAAGATGACAAATTTACTATATGACAGTGACTGGCAGAAGACAAATTTACTGTATAATAGTAACTGGAAGAAGGCAAATTTACTATATCATAGTGACTGGAAGAAGACAAATTTACTATATAATAATAATAATAATAATAATAATAATAATAACAATAATAATAATAATGATGACTTTGTATAGCGCCTAATCTTTCGAAGCTCTAAGTGCTTTACACCATCAATAATGATATCACTACACTACAGAAAAACAAATGACAAAAACAATGAAATTGCAAAACATAAAAACATGCTGAAAACATATAAGATACAAAACACAATTAGATCTCTAAGTTTGTCCCTGCAGTCGAAACAGGCGAGTTTTAAGAGCACTCTTAAAAGGGACCACTGTGTCTTTGTGTCAAATTTCAATGGGCAATTTGTTCCATGTCGCCGGGCCATGGTATGCAAATGAACGTTGTCCATATGACTTTGATTTCACCGTGGGAACAATGAGTATATGATTATCAGAAGAAGTGTGCAAGTATCTAGCTGGTGTATACACATGTGTGAGGTTGGATAGGTATGTTGGACTGGAGTCTGTCATTGAAGCATAGCACAGAGAACAAATTTTGTTTGATTCTGTATCAATTCGATAGCCAGTGTAAGGTACAGAGCAGTGGTGAGGTATGCTCTGATCGAGGTACTCTAAATATGATCCGTGCAGCTGTGTTTTGAACTTTTTGAAGTTTCTGGAGTAAATATTGTGATGAACCAGACAGAATTGAGTTACAATAGTTCAGTCTTGAAAGTACTAATGAACACACAAGTGTTTTAGTGGCATCAACTGAAAGATATTTACGAATGGAACTGATGCGTCTCAATTCAAGATATGCAGCCTTGCATATGTTCATGACATGTTGGTGCAATGTGAGAGTACTGTCTAGAGTAACGTCTAAGTTTTGTACTGACTGTGAGAATTTAATGTTGGTGTTGCTGATATTTATTGTGCTAAGCTGTAAAACAACACACACAATGGAGAGAATCTGAGAAACAAAATATAAATAAAGCTTTAAAAAATGGCATTTGTATCAGAGTATCTTACTGTGCAATAGTCAGATGTTTCATATTGGAAAATGGTCATCAGTGTATCATACTGAACAATGGTCATCTGAGTATCATATTAAGCAATGGTCGACAGGGTATCATACTGAACAATGGTCATCAGTGAATCATACTAAACAATGGTCATCAGTGTATCATACTAAACAATGGTCATCTGAGTATCATCCTGAACAATGGTCATCACAGTGTCCAGCTGGACAACTGGACAATGGTCATCAGTGTTTCCAACTGAACAATTGTCATCACAGTATCATACTGAACAATGGTCATCAGTGTATCCTATTGTAAAATAGTCACCATAGTATCTTATTAGTCATCAAAATAACAAATTTTCAAATGCTCATCAAAATATCCTATTGCAAATTGCAGGCCATCCAAGTAACCTCTTGTAAAATAGTCATCAGAGTAGCCTGCTTAAAAATAGTGAAGCTTGCAGTCATTGATTTTGCTAAGCAAAAAGGAAGAATAGAAAACACTCTTCCCTAATAGCATGAATAGAAAGTATTTCCATGAAATCCATTACAAGTCTATTATTTTCTTATAACACATGAGCTATTCTAGGAAATATAATTGGGAAACTCATGATAATTTCTCAAACTTCATGAGAAAAATCGAACGAATGCATTCAAGTTACGCAGCGCATCTTGCAGCATATCTTGAAGCCTTTTGTTTATTTCTTCATTCTGTCATATATTCTAAAAAATTCAACCTTAATATTAGATGAAGGGGGCAATTTTCCCAATTATCTTGTTTTGGAATAGACACTGTAGAATATCAGAGACTAGATAAAATAAAACAAAGATTACGCCTATGTAATCTGAGATGCCCCAAATCCGTTCTATTGGAGCTCACAGGTTCAACGGTGATCATATAACATAAATTGATCTGAATAATGAATTAAATTAAAATCAGGGATGGCAGAGTATTGAATTCAATCCTCCAACATATGTTTCACACGTACACATATAACAACTTCTTTTGCTTGAATTTAATCAATACATTTTATCTGAATGATTAATATTAACATGTTTCAAAGTTCAGTCATTCAGTCACGATACGGTTTGGAGCTGTGCACAGTTTAGGTGATCCCGGAAATTAATATCAATTTTGAAATAGATTATAGATTTGAACTCACGTAATATTCGAAAAATTTCACTTTCTGAGTTCAATCAAAGTCATTGTAATCCACAAAACTATCTTAAAGCAAAATAAGTCTGGCTTAAAAATAAAAGTTTTTGTGTACCTCGTGTATAAATTGGGGGTCAATAAATATAACTAAATATCAGTATTTGAAATGGAATATAGTATATATGTATAGTGAAAACCACATTGAACATGGTTATACAATCTTTGCATAGAAACATAGCAAAAATGATTTTCCTTCGCGATACTGATTTATTTTAATAATTATGTACTGAAATGGTTTGTCTTCTTTTGTCATTTTATAAAAATGTACGTTTTCTAAGGTCAAACTGGGCAATCGCGTCATGAAATATGGATTCTATTTTATGTTGGTTGTATATTTACGGCAGAGTATCACTGATCGGCCTTTGACAGAAGACTGTTTTGATGATCATGGCGTTTGTTATTCCTAAAGTTTGAATTTTTTTGCGTCTATGCTTATTTTGAGTAGTATATACGTATTTCATTTACATTAACTTTTTCTTGCATAGAAGCACTTTTTTTATTCTGGTAAAATGGGGATTACTATTTTTATCTAACAGCTACATCATCAACACTAAATTGGGCGGGGGGGGGGGAGTCGTAGAGGTCGCAATTAGATTGTATTTATCTAAATACTTCTCTGAGAATATAATGTAATTTTTGCGTGATGCTTTTTAGTATTTAGGCGTTTAAAGAGGGACTTAAAACGATTAAATTATAATGGATGGATAAAGTCGCTGGAACAGAGTTGGCATTATGCGTATGTGCAAATGTCTGTACCCTAAGTAAAATGTTGAATTTGGACATACATCACAATTAATTTACTATCTCTTCTCGACATTTATTTCTCAGTACTGACCTTTCATCATCACTCCATCATAAACACATAAATTAACTGCTTGGACCCCTAATAATTAGTTTGAATCACCAATACAAAATCGAATTTTGTTTTCATATATTTTAAATGTATGTCTCATTTTGACTTACAAAGATATTTTCTCTGAGAAAATTTTACAAATATCCATCATTGTAGCTTGTATATGGTGTAGGAGTATAAACATGCTGATATAATTTAATATAATTTCCAAAACTATTTATGTGCATTTTAAGGGGAACATTTTAAACATTTCATTAAAATTTAAAAAATAAAATTAATTTTTTAATGAGGGTCACTTAGTTTTAGACCATGGATGTTTTTGATCTGTTTTTAGACCTGAGGGTCACTTAGTTTTAGACCATGGATGTTTTTGATCTGTTTTTAGACCTTGAACCTTTCACTACATGTAGTTTACACTCTGTGTCAGTATATTCCAGAAGAACCTAGCACATTATTAGAAGTCATTTCTAATCATGATATTATATTATATTATATTATATTATATTATATTATATTATATTATATTATATTTTTATATTATATGATATATTATTATAATTTTTTTTATTATATTATATTATATTATATTATATTATATTATATTATATTATATTATATTATATTATATTATATTAATCGTACAACCACCAATTTGTTTATACCACACTACTGATTTCAAAAGCAAAAAGCATCAAGGATATAAAACGTCAACAAATTGTAGTCATTTTATTCACCAGTTTATAATTTCTAACCTGAATGTTGCCTGGGTTTCCTATAGTCTGAAGTTGTTGATGTTTCAAATCAAACGGGGATTTTATTTACATTGCCAGGGGTACTAGAAACACTCAAAAACAAAAATGCTCATGTTTTTTATACTTATATTCATGAAGATAAATGTATTATGATTTGTATGTGTTCTAATAATGTTTAGAAAGCAAAATAAAATTTGATCTTAGTGTGATTTTTTTTAGGAATTATTCAGATTTTTCTATTGATTGCTTCATTCATCTAATGAAGTCACTTGGTTTTATTTGATTGGTCAGTAGGGCTGTCAAAAATCATGAAAAACCAACCCGGGTACCCGGTGCGAAATTTAACGGGTACCTGGGTACCCTTTAGAACAGGAATGACATGTACAACCGTAGACCAACTAATTGTTATCCCCATTTCTTTAATATTTTGTCTGGCGATAGAGGCTAACCGTGTAATGGACTACTCGGTCTGATGCGTCCGCACCGATGTAGCTGCGAATGATCTGACCGCACGCTATTAATTAATAAATTTATTTAGAATGACCTTTGTACACAGATGGTAGATATAATCCAACTTTTTGATCACTGTGACCAGCCTCGTTAAATCCTTTAGAACACTCACCTTTTTTTAAAGTATAATTCCTTGTTAGAACAGACCACGTTTATTCATCGGCTTTTGATCGCCGATTTGAATTACCCACGCATGCGTGTAAAGCAGCTTTACCACATGTCAAGAGTAATGCGTTAAAACCGTCCGTGTGTGTGTGTGAGTGAGAGAAGTGATATTATTTTGAAATTATAGTTCTTAAGATAGTTATGACAAAAAGGTAGTAGTATCGAAAGTAGAAATATCGGTATATGTATGATGGCTAACTTTAAAAATTAGCAGAACTAGTCGACTAGAAAAACGAGCTGCTCAAAGATTACTTTGAGGCATTACGAAGATTTCAAGGTGTCTAGGTGATAATTGTTCATTATATAAATTGTGGGATTTCTTTGACATGTGTGTTCGGAAATCAAAGGTATCCATCTGGATTTCATTAAAAGAGCACGCAATGTACCGATCATTTAGCACCCACAATCAATAGTTATCGTCTGCAAAAAGGTTTATTACCTGTAGAACAATGCTATGTTTTAACCTTGGTATATAATGCCTCGGGGATAACGGTTTGGCCTGTTGCACAATGCCAATGAATTTTATTAATCCAAACAGACTCTGATGTATTGTTTATTTATATTAAGCAGGGATCTGGTTTCTAATTAAAGCCATAGCTGTCACACCTGTTTGAAGTGGTTTCGTGTGTAACGATTTAGTAGTGGGCCGCTGATGCAACGGGCGGTCCTACTCCTACCTAAATATAGCCTGGAGCTGTAACTGAGACAAGTGTACTGCTGACGATATGATTTTTTGATAGTGTTGGCGAGTGTGTCGTTTTTTTTTTTTTAACGGGTACCCGCGTTTACGTTTCAATACCCGGATTTTTCAATACGGTCGGGTACCCGAGTACCCGTTGACAGCCCTATTGGTCAGCATTTACCTTATTTTGTATGTCTGCTACTTGTTTGTTTATTTAAAAAAAAATTAGGTATATGAGATTTCTACTGGAAATTTAAGTATACATTCAGGATTTTCACAATTATTACCTCACTCTTATATTCTAAGTTCTGAACGATTTGTGATTTATTATCATGCCTGTACAATTGAGTGACATTACATTGTATGCACCTGAAATTAAATAAAATAAATAAAAAAAATAATTCAGATCAAAATCACTTAAATTAAAGTTTGTTTTGCTTGCTATTGTTTTTAAAACAATTACTAATAAATATAACGGTAAAAACCAGTATATACACCTAAAATTTGTAAATAATCAGGTATTTCATTTTTGACCTTATTTCAATTTTTCTAGTAATTTTTTGCCATTTAGGTGTCTCCATGTTTCCAAGCAAAAGATGTGATGTAGTTGACTGTCTTTCATTATCTCAATAACTGTATATTTTGAAGTTCCATCTCTTTGAATATACTTTTACTGTAGTTCTTCTCTTCAGTTTCTTTTAGAAGTTTTAAACTAGACATTGCAAATATTGGATGCAGATGACAGTGTTTACTATGATGGGCTGTTCTAGAAACCAGGAATGGACAGTGAACAGTATGTTTGCATCTTTACATCAAGAGCTTCTGTTTGGTTTGAAATGCCAATAGGTTGACAATGCTAGGGACTCCCTTGCAACAATCAATTAAAAAATTATAAATTTATAAATAAAATGATGGATGGATGGAAGTTTGCAGCGATCAGAATCCTTAGATCCTATTACCATCCTTTTCAGTGATTAAATCCAATCTGATCTTGTGATGCCCGAGTGCTAGACTTCACTGTAAACTGCCACACTGCAGACACTGTAGCATTACAGCTGATTTTCTTTAAAAATCTATGTTAAAAATCCAATTCACACACAAGACACCCCTTAGGGAGTCTCTGAGTCTAAAGTTTTAGCCATTTATTTAGAAATATCTTAGAAAATTTCCATTTTAAATTCTATTTATTTCCATCAAGCCCATTGACACTACATGTCCATGGTTAATGGACTTCAGAAATCAAAGTTCTTGCTCATAATAATGGGTAATGTGTTGTTTATGATCTGCATGTTGATAATGATGGCTACATGTAATTCATGTTGTGCATTTGCATAGCGATTTTTTTATATGTACCGGTAGATCATTTTGAGGTACATTGAAATTGTGAGAAAACAATGAATGCATAATTGTTTGTCTGCTTACAATTAAAGATGGCATCAAACATCTATAGAACAAAACTGGACTATTGTATTTTCAGATAGCTCGTGCCGGAAGATGCCTGTGGCAGACTGGTAGTTGTAGAGCTCTTGCAACCAAAGCTAAAGCCTCAGCTGGGCAAGGATTGTCCTTTGGTAGGTGTTTACAGAAATTATACTGACCCAGCAAAACCATATGTCTGTGACTATAAAAATGCTTCGAAGTGCATTTCTTTGTTTTTCGTTTCTAGATGAAGCCTCAAATGTATGTCTGTGACTATAAAAATGCTTCAAAATGCATTTCTATGTTTGCATTTTAAGATGAAGTTTCAAAATATGTCTGTGACCATAAAAATACTTAAAAATGCATTTCTGTGTTTGAATTTTAAGATGAAGTCTCAAAATGTATGTCTGTGACTATAAAAATGCTTCGAAATGCATTTCTGTTTGCATTTTTTTTTATGAAGTCTCAATACGTGTTATTTCATTATGCCTAGTTTTTCATCCCCATAATTTTGACTTTTCAGTTAAATTTATATGTTCATTCCTTCTTATGGGTATCATTCATTGGCTAAGGTTCATTGCTTGTGCTTAACAGTATTCAACAATACCATTTATTGTTTGCTGTTTCAATTTTCTTTTTACATCTTGACAAATTATTCCAATGGAATTTCAAAGGGATATATAATTGTCAGCATCTTTCATCTATGTAGCATATGTAGGAAATGCAGGTCAGTCAACAAACCATGCACTTTATGAGGTGGACAAAGATCTATCATAAGTCATACTGCAATTACTTTTTTAATTAGAGGTTCAAAATAGTGGCAGACAATATGAAAAACGTATTGATCATTTCATTCAAATCATGGTATTGGCCTCTCCAGGTTTGGCCTGGATCTGGATTTTCTTATTAGATTTAGTGAAATTGATCCTGGAGCAGGAGTACCATACTAACTTCACAGGATTACCTCAGATCTGCAATCTGCCTATGTTTTTAATGCTAAATGACTGCAGGATTAATCTTTGCTTAGAGCATACTCTAGCAGTGTCATCTAACAATAGAAAACACGTTGGTCGTGAAAGAAACAGTCAGCCTTGTAAAAAGTTGTATCAAATGAACACACGAATATCAAAGGGAAATATTCAAATTATCATGCTGCTGAGTCAACAGTTATCTTATTTAAATGTATTGGATACCATGGCGTATGAAACTGAAATGAAGCTCGCTAAATTCAAAGAGTACTTTAAGAACTTGTTTATTGAACTTAGTGTTACTTTTTTGCATCAGATCACATGTCTAAACTTTAAAATGCATGTTTTTCAGTTTGACAGTAGCAGTAATATGATATTAGCTTACAGAAAATTGTCAACTGCCTGAGTTGCTAGGCTATGTCTGTAGGAATGGAAAATATTTACCAAATTTGCTGATAGAAGAATTTGGGAATAAATGTAACCGGTATTTTGTAAAAGTTATACCAGGTAGTACTGTTGAGAACCCATAAGTTAAGGAGGTAAAAGTTACAGAAGATGGAAACTATTTAATCAGTTGTGTTCTTTGCAGTTACAAATTTTATTCTTAAGATTGTACACAATGATTATATGAAGTTTGCTAATGTTGAATAGTACATAATATTCATTACATTTTCATTATCAAATGTTCCTTGCAGTAGTACTTTTGATGACTTATACAGTTATATAGAATGCTTTAGTATTAAGGACATTATGATACAAAGTAGCTAACCAATGAATCCAGTAACTTTTATTTCATCAGTCTGTTCTTTTCTTCATGTACATTATCAAATGGCATGAAAGAAAAATCACATGAATGGTGGTTATAGTATTAAAGCATATTAAAACATTATAAGAGAACTGAGAATCCATGCAATGATTTTATAAATAAGTGGCAATTATTTTTTCTCTTTAGAAACTTGTGAATTATGTGTTTGTCAAATATATTATATGTTAAATATTTTTAACGGTTATCAAATTACATTTGTCGAAAGTTACTGGAGCCATCTGTACTAAGACATTGTATGAAGTTATATAAAATTTTAATAAAATAATAAAATAATTTATATGTTGTGTACATGTATATATATATTAGTTATAAATATATAATTGTATGTATGACTGTTTGTCTTTTCATTGTGATTACAATTTCTGGTTGGTTAAAAAGAAGAACATGTGAACAGGACTCCCTTCCCCTTGACTTTCAGATATGACACTGGGCTACAGTCATTTTCCAGCATCATGTAATATGTAAATTCTCTTTTACTGCCTTCTCTCATGGGACCTACTCTCCAACTGTGTTGTTTGATGGGGTGTACTACACTTGCCTTCTGATTGGTTTCTATGCCCACCAAACAATGCTAAGGTTGGACAGTTTCCATGAGAGAAAGTAATGATAGAGTAATAATTACTAGAAGTTTTAAAAATAGATTGTATGTATAAAATTAGATACAGATATAATTCACGCATGTATATTTGCAGAACTGTCAGATGAACAGAAGGAATATCAACAGTTGGCAAGGAAATTTGCAAGGGAAGTAATCATCCCAGTAGCACCTCACCATGACAAAACAGGGGAGGTAATTTTCAGAGGTTATGTTATGCAAAGATACTTTTCAGCATAAAACATTGACACCACATTGGTAAGCAAAAGCACACCTGTTGATTGTAGCACAGTAATAATCAGAGGTCTCGCAAGGATTTTAAAAGTAGTTTCGGACTCCCATTTTGGTAAAAATAGGAGTCCCACCAGCAAACGTTGCAGTCCCCTTCCAGAAGATGTGAACTTTGCAGATTAGAAGAACTATTTGGTGCCACTGAGTTTAATTTCCACTTTCTTTACAACACTGACATATAGCTTTTGTTTGTCCATCGAAATTTTACTGAATATTGTCAGCTTTGTCAATCCAAGGAATGGTCTTTTTCCAAACACTAAGACCTGCATCACACACTACTTTACACTTGGTTATTGTCCCATCTGTACAGTCAGTTTTAGCAACTTATTAATAAGCACTCTTCTGAATCTCATTACATTCTTTGTCAGTTTGTCAGTTAACCTGAAAATCGTATCCAAATTTGTAAATGGCATTTTGTCCAAGTCTTGACATGTCTTGGTCTTGAGGTCACATGCACTACTTATTAGGCTACACTTGGAAATGATGAACACAATAATAAAAACTAATGTTGCTTGTTTTGATTTACTCTTATTAATAACTGTATGTAGATCTCTGGCTATTTCAACCTTTAAACTCAATCATTGTAAATTTTAGCACATTTTTCCGCCAGCAACGAGTCAAAGTCTTTGAACTTGCTGCATGGCTGTTGCATCATGTAATTTTGAATCTGTACTCTTCTAACTGCAACATGCTTATCAGGGTTTTGACAGCAACTGAATTCTGTCATTTTAAATATCAGTACAGTTAATTGATCAACATATTTTCCCACTCGGCATGTGTCTAAAGCAAGTCTGGCAAGTCTTTCAATTTTGCCACACACCTATTACATGTATAAGGAATACTCCTGGCTAAGGGATTTTGTGAGTTTTAGAAAAAACTTGCATCCAAATACTTGTAATTAAGCATTTCTGAGACCTCTGACAGAGATGTTTTAATTTAATGACAATTTTCATTCTGCATCAACTTTTTAAAAAGGAAGCTTAGTCAATAGGCCTATCATGTCACACTCTTTTCTAGTATGTGTATTACAGAATTCATGCCGGTCTTCAGTATTTGAGCAGAAGAAAGTGAATGAGCAATAATTGCGAATCGTGTCCAGAGCTGTTAATGTACTATTGATGTTCAGTTTTGCTAACTTGAATAATACGTTTTCTCCGGCAAATGCATTTCTTAATCACATGATTATAACTTTCCCTGCTACCTCCAAATCCAGTCATCCCAGAAAGGCAAAATGTTATTCTAATATAATGTGATTAGGTAATTATTTTAGGTGAGACATGGTTTATTAAACAATTTGCTTTATGGTAATGCTATTATGCAGTTTCATGTCAAGACTTTTGTCACCATTATCGGTAGTCAAAGATGGGTCTATGATTTGTTTTTGTTCTATATATTTAATGTCAGTTCAGTCCCCTTTCCTCACATTTATTCATATTCTCTAAATTACAAGTGTTTGACAAGAAGTTGCCTTGGTCGTCAATTGCTTGCAGTGTTTTGGTTTAAAAGATGAGATTTCTGCAAGTCATGTCCAGTGATATATTTGGATGACTGGGGAAACCTTTTTAAGTGCAACATCTCTCCCCACTAATTCATAAAAACACAAGCAAATGTTATCATAGTACATGTATATACCATTTACATTTTTTTGTTTTTAAATTAAATGCAGTATGTTCTTGCAGGTCAGTAATTTCCAGTTGTAAATGGTCAAGTTCATTGCACTTTTACCCAAAAGTAACTTCAAGTTCAACTTTAAGATTTCTTTTCCTCATTTTTCTGGAATAGTTGTACCATTTTTTGATATATAACGTTTTCAGACAAAGAGTCATTTTCAAGTTTTAGGAAACTAAACATCTTTTGATTCTGTTGCAGTTTTGCACCTGTTTCCATTATGAGTCTAATCTTATTTCTTTTTACTCAGTATGGCCCAATTCAGCTTTCAAAATATCTCATTTTTTCAGCTTGTTTACTTCTTTGATTCTTATATTTGCTATCGGTTTTAATTTGCTCAGATTATACTGATGGTTTTCTGCTTTTAAATTATCAGTTGTTTTTGACAAGCTGAATCAACCTGAGTGCTCACATTTAAATTTAATCTAGATGTGCATATATTTTCCATCTCTGGTTCCTGTAAACATGACTTCGAATTTTAGCTTTCCACCAATACAGATGGAAAGTTATTTGGCATTTCGTCGTTTGCTACATGAGTTTGCTTTTTTCAAAGGTGTTGATGGTTGAAACAATTTTTCCAGTAGATCAGATGCATCATGATGAAGCCCGCAACATTTTTCTTTTGGTCTTAATTTTTTGTGTTGATATTTACAAAGTCTGGTTACTTTTGTTACCAAAATTGTTTTAATTAATGTATTGAATGTTTGGTCAGATTTTAAAACCACAAATAAGTTCACTAACAGCTCTGTTTGACTTGACTCAAGGAAGGTTGATTTCTTGTAATGTACCTACTCGTGATTTTCATGGATGGAGTTCAATATATCTTCGTTAAATAATATTTCTGGCCGAAGCAGCATGATAATTCTTTCTGATTGGCGAAATCGACCAAAAAGCCAGAACACAGTTGAATACAGACCTACTTATATCAACATTGCTTATGCCAAGAAACTGCCTATGGTTATGTTACATTATGATAAACAATAAATGTAATGTAAAAAATGTCATTAAATATTTTGTAACCATTTGTCATTTACATTTTACTTTTACCCTAGTCAATCTCAATAATATGGTTACATCTGTTGCCTCAGTACAACCAAAATCTAGACCAATTTAATTAGCATGTAAGAAAAAACTATTCAGCCATGTGATTTGTGTTATCTTTCAACTGTTCATTTTCAGTATCCATGGGAAGTGATAAAAAAAGCATGGGAGTTAGGTCTTATCAACTCACATATTCCAGCTAAGTATGGTAAGTCATAACTAAGTCAGTGCAACTACTTTTTTTAGTGTAATTTGCCATTAAATTAGATTTATTATAGCTTGCATGATTATTAGCATTGTCTACCTTTAATTTATCAACAATTACTCTGAAAATAACTATAATTACATTGGAGTACATTGGAATCATCATGTACAACTATCCATCCATTAACGCACCAGGTGATCTTGTGATTACAATTATTCCCAGTTTTTTTATGGATTGTCTTAGACAAATTTTTTATCTTTGTGTTCCAAGAATTCGTTTAAGATTTTTTTCTGCTATCTTTTTAAATACAGCTGGATAATATATGAGATAATTCTTGGATTTTTACTTGATTGCTGTGAAATGTAATAATTTATTGTTGTCATGACCTCAAAATATAGACGTTGACCAATCACAGTGCTCACAAAATTTCCAAAAGAGTTATGATTTATTCTTCATTAAACTTTTCTCCATGATGAGGATAGGGGGTGGGATGCGTGTGAAGTGATATATTTATGTCTGCAAATTGTTCACCATTCTTCTTGGGGTTTTTTTTGGCTGCTTTCCTTCAGTAACAAGGTCGAAACTGCTTTTTAAAGTTACTAACCAGCATTTGTTTATCTTTGAGTCAAATTGATTTTCAGTTTGTCATAAAAATAACTTTGATTTTCAGGAAACAAAAATAACAGAAACCATGGTAATCTGCATATCCTATGCATACAAAAACAGTCCAAAGTTTAGAAAATGCAATGTAATCTTAAATATGTCTGATTCTTGAGCATTTGACCCTACAACCCCAAACACAGCAAGTTCATGTTAAAAAAACTGAGGGCTGTCTGACTTAACATAATAGAATAATTATAGAATTGAAATTCTGTTTCAAATAAATTTTTTATACTGATAAATACTTGTAAGCCATTGTCAACTACTTGTATCAGATGCATTGCAGCACAGCAACACGATTGGGCTATTTAGTGCTGAGGCAAATAAAGTTAAATGCCTTCACCAAGGTCACAATGCAGTAATCTAGCTAGGTTTATTGTATATGAATTGCATGCATTATTAAGAAAACACAGAATTTAAATTAAATATTCCATTCTTGATGAGTGAAATTGTAATTGTTTGATTATGGGGATAACAATTCCTTGCCTAACTAGCCCAGCCAACTAAAAATAATGTGAAACTTCTCATTAGAAAGACACCTTTTACATAGATAAAGAAACTTTTTTCCAGCTTGCAATGATAGTTGCAGCCAACTTGAATTGTCACCAGTGATTGGTTGTCATTGCATAAAGACCAGTGCTGCTGGCTTGCATAAAAAGCACAGATTATAGCATAGTAATTACAATATGCAGAAATGTAGGACCCCAATTGATCATGAGGGGCCCCGAGTGGCCGAGTGGTCTAAAGCGCTGTCCGTTACGGACCACTGCCTTCTCACCTCTGTCTGCGTGTGTTCGAGTCTAAGATTCGGCAAATGTAGTTATGTGAGAAAGCTTGCCAGTAGCTTCTCGTGGGTCGGTGGTTCTTTCCGGGCTTTGTCCGGTTTCTTCCTCCACCATTAATACTGGCCGCCATGTATAGCCTATATTGTGCTGAAAAATGGCGTTAAACCATTAAAATAAAAAAAAAAAAAAAAAAAAAATTGATCATGTGATCTAAAGTACTCACATTTAATGATCAGTATCATCTCCCCTCTGCCTATGAGGGTCCAACATCACAGAAGGTCAATACCAAAGAGCTATAATGCTACAATGCACCAGGCTGGCTCCTGACAAACTGTGCCACAGTACTGTAATAATAATAATACTAATAATAATGATGATGATATTAGTAATGATTATAATAATAATAATAATGAGGACATTGTATAGCACCTAATCTTTAGAAGCTATAAGCACTTGACAACATCTAAACTGATATGACTACAAAAAGAAACCAACAGCAAATAAAACAAAAACCATGAAATTAGTAAACATAAAAAATCCAGAGAATATTTAATGTAGGAAACATTATTAGGTCTTTAAGGCTGTTCATGCAGTCAATAAAGGTATAGTTAGTATGGTCTTGTCTTGGGGAAACAGTCCTGCAAATTCAGTAAAGTTCAAGACCACTATTCATGAGAATCACTATGGATAAAAGCAGAGAGAATATTAGAGTACTGTTCCCTTATCTCTACTCAGACCCCACTGTGAAGAGACATTCAGTTGGTGGAGACCACAATATTTCAATGCCACACTACAACCACTTAGTGCCCAGTTGATATTATGGCCCAGTGCAGCTGATAGCTGAGTAGTTTGAGAAGAAATCCACGGTGTTGAACTCTATTCATGCTATACATTAAACATATATACATAAACAGTATACATATATATATACCGAAGCTAGATTCCCTGAATAAAGTAAAATATTATGTATGCCTTCTCTGCTTTCACTACAGGCATATTCTCATTTAATATACATTGATTTAAGATGCTGTGCCAATGAAGCATGTATATTTGTGCCTACATTTTTTACCTATCTACCCACCTTGCAAATTTTTTTTGGTACTTGCATCATTTTCTTTAGCTAACTTACCTGGTTGCTTACAACATGGTTAGATCTATAGCATGGACAGGTTCTGTGGCCCCCAACTACAGTGTTATAGCGGGATCACACTGTATCCCCAACTACAGTGTTATAGCGGGGTCACACTGTATTAGGTGGAGAAAGAACCCTGAAAGACCACTTACCAAAATTGGTTGATCTGTAACAAAAACTAAATCTGTAAGATTTGCAAGTGATCTGTAAAAGCATGTACCTTAGTACACTTGGGCACATGGAACCTCTGTTGATTTGATGCTTATCTCAAACGGCCAAGGTCATTTAGACACAAGACCTTAGGTTTTGGTACATCATTATGGTGTTTACACCATTTTCAGATCAAGAGAATCTATATACGGCAGTCTGTTTTACTGCTGATGAAAATCCAAATACAGTAAAAGTTGTTATGAGAGATTGCCCCTTCTGCCAACCAAAAGCATTCTTTCAGAACAGGTGGTGTCTCATAAGAGATGTGTGAAAATGGACTGGTTTCAAGGGTCAGTAATAGTTAGCATTGTTGAAGAAAAAAAATACCCGTACTCAATGTACACATATCATACTTTATTCATAAATCTTGTTAAATATTGCATGCATTCCTCTCAAAATAACTTTATATACTGTATTTTCTGGCCTATAATTCGATTCGAAGTATAAGTCGAATTCATCAATTTTGTAAATTTTGCATCCTTCATCCATATATAAGTTGATTTGCAGTATAAAATGAGGCTAGGTCAATATCTTGGCTTCAGATTTTACACTAGTAATGACATCGTTGTATGATATTCCATATTACGGGCAGTCGTGAAATTGCATTACTGGTGCTAACATGCATGCAATTTTACTTCTGAACAGATGACTGCTATATTCTGTTATCAATTGACACAGCTGAATAATCAGTCCAATGCTTGTTTTATTATAATTGAAAGCGCATACATGTTGTTCATTTTATTACCTGTAGATATGAACGTAACTTATAAAAACTTGTCATTTTATATTGTAAGTTTGAAAGTCACGGACTCCGTTAAATCGATTTGTATATATAAATGTACTATTTTTTAAGTGTTTGTTCAGTTTGGACTTTGATATAATTAATATTTTATTACTAATCTATTCAACGATATACCCCACTATTATCTTTATTGGCTAGTTCGAATGCAAAGTAATGGGTATGATATCTTGTCCTTATAATAACAAATTTTGTATGGACAACGGCTTCAATAAAATATTGACAGATTTTTATTTCCCTATAAAGAGCCTCATTTCCCTACTGGCAGCCTCGCTGATTTGACCTATTCTGTAGATTCTTGCCCTCAATCTAGTTTCAATTATAGCCAAAGCACTAAGCATGTTTAATTACCATGTAAATAACAATGCATAGCCATGTGGTTGTTGTGACAATGTACATCATAATTAAAACAATAATGAATTGTTGATTTAGAGGTGTTTATTGATAATAGAATATAGTAGGATCGTAATACATGAGAATTATTACAATCGTCAGGTAACTCAAAATATAGTATTTCTTCTCTTTGCAAAAGTTACAAATAAAAACCGCCGTGAATAAAAGAATGGTTTTGTACACTGACAATTTTTTCATCTCTTACTCTCTCTCTCTTTCACGCACACACAAAGCTGCTGTGTAAGACTTACATGATTTGACAGGAGGTATTGTGAGATAAGTTGTTTGATTTGTACAACAATATTTATATGAATGATTATAACTGAAAAGTTTGATCAAAATATACCGAACTCATTAAAATGTGCCCGCACTATAGCAATGAAGGCTAAATTCATTTTTTACATCCAGAGAAGGGAGTGGGCATCATTTCCTGTGGTTCTTAATCCCCTTGATATTAAAAACGGGTAGCGTAATTGATGAGGATTAATGATAAAGAACATTGGTGTACCGGCAATATAGTAACTATTATCGGTGGCCGAAGCCAGTATCGAGGTTTAAACAATTGCGGCAGTTGGCTTTGATTGTTATTGGAAACCAAAGACCATTTTATCAACTACCAGTTTAATCAAAGAGAGGCACTGAAACGTCAGCTGTTTAAGAATGAATATACCTATTAGGTGAAGCGTTGACATTGCAATGTGCTTTTAACTGAATTGTGAAACTAAAAATGGATCACTGATGATCTATGAGTACCGGTAGTCCATCTACCGTATATATCTGATTTTAGTTTAGTTTAAACCATATTTATTTGAGAAAAATTGTCAAATACAGTTAGAAACATATGATTTGGGGGATTCAGTAGAAAGCATGATCTACATTATTTTATAAATAATCAAAATCATAGAATGCTCGAGTTTATATGGATTACATCCCTTTGTGTAGGATCAATTAGATCAATCAAAAAGCTATGTCGGTAATCGCTCGCCTGTGTCCCACACTATACTGAAAATTTAAATATTAATTAACCAGTTGCTAAAATGTGATCAGGAAGAATGAGGTATGGTTAAAAAGAATGAATAAAGCAAACTTATTTCATATGATTTTTTAGGAATAAATAATATGCTTTGATGTTACGGTCCACTAGAGAGTATTGACCGTAAGTGTGCTATGTGGCCTGGTGAAATTTTTACCGGTAATTGTTTTCTTTTCTTTTATGTTTGAGAAATAAGAAAATACACACACAATGCAAAATAAACAATGACAAAACTTATAAATATAATCGCAGTCACATTAGTTATTTATTGACATAGTAATTTAACAAGAATTTGTACTTCAGTATGACCTGTTTTCAGTAATGCCGAATTTAGAGCAATTTTAATAGAATACCAGGTACCGTAATCAATATATAAGTCTATGCAATTTCATTGACACAATCCATATATAAGTCGATTCAGAGTATAAGATGAAGACCTTACTTTCAAGTAAAAAAGTATCGACTTATAGGCCGGAAAATATGGTAATAGAGATATACATCTGTCAAACAACGTGAATCAAATTGATATTTGAACATCACATGAATATATAAATATATTAGTACATGTATTTGATTTGTGAAATAAACAAAGGTAATATTTATCATATTCGTAAGGTAACTTAACATGGCCATAAATTTCAGAGTTTCGAATGTAACAAAAACTGCACTTAACTATGACGTATATATCTTATTCTATGCACTTAATCACTTTTCTTTAAGAAATCCATTATATTTCTTTGTTGACACTTTTTACTCAGCTGTTTGGTCTGAACACCTCCATTTCTGAGCAAAGAAGCAAAATTTTGGGATTTTACTGTTGCAAAGCATATTCTTTAATCTCATTTAAATGTTCTGTGACTGTACAGTGTGAAATAACCGATGTTTAAGCGGCTGCTATTTTGTGAGCAGTCTCACCTTTTTCACTTCTTTCAGTTACATTAATTCTTTCTTCCAATGTTATTTCTTTTTTTCATCGGAGTTCTGCCATTGTTAATAGTGTTGATTTAATAATGACTTGATGTATTTTGGTTTTGGGAAAATGTGGAATAAATAATATCTTATGTTCCAGTGAATGAAACCAAAACACATAATTAACTCATCAAGTAACAATACATTTATTTTGAGATGAAGTTTAAATCACCAGCAATATAGCTTGATAAACAAAGGATGTGACCATCTGTGCCCGTGTAAACAGATGGTGGCTTGGTGAAACTGTAAAAAAAAGAAATTAAAAACAACAAAATCCAAAATTGATTCTCACTTACTGGTATTAAAATCAAAGAGCTCATTAACCCAACCCCCATTAACCCTCCTCCCCCCTGGCATTACAGATTAACTGGAAAGACAAACAATGTACTACTCAGCCCATCACTAAAGCACTTTCAAAAGATTTCTCACCGGGACATTAGGACTACGGGCATTGTGTAGGTTCTTAATTTTTAAAAAAATGCTTTTGTTGTGGGTCGGTTGAATTTGAAAGTGCCTTTCCCCGGGGGTGGGGTGGGGTATATGTTTTATTGGCACATCCCTAAAGCTTACCTGCTGTACTTAATCCATGTCATCATTATTAGTAATAGTAGTATTAAGTCTTATTTAAGAAATATATTTTACTAGAAAAATTGGTTTCATGGAAGTCATATAAGTGTCCCAGTTTATATTGCTGGTCATTGGAGTCATAAGAATCTATTGGGTATTACTGCCATTCATGGAAGCCATTTACAGAGATCCAATCAGAGCTTGTGATTGTGTGATTTGCACAAAATGTTTACAGATTTGCACATGTAGAAAGCTCTGTATTCAAATGGGTAAGCGATATAGTGCAAAATTAAATTCATTCTGGTGAGGTTCTTGCAAAGAGGTTTTCTTAACTACCATATAGATTTGTTTATGAGTCCAATGGCAAACTGCATTGACTAATATTTAGCCTTGCATTATGTCCTGATCAGAGACCCTGATTGTCAGGTGCATTATCCTATGGTAGATCATGATTTTTGTTGTTTGCAGTTTGACTTATAAGGGAGTATATATGCTTCATTTTTGCAAGAGACAAAATTGTCATTTTTGAATAAAATACATAATACCGTATGACTACAACTTTTCAGGTGGCATTGGTCTTGGTAGTTTTGATGCCTGCCTTATCACAGAAGAGCTTGCCTATGGATGTACTGGAATACAGACTGCCATTGAAGCCAACTCACTTGGTGTATGTGATATGTGTTGTACTTTCATTTCATTGTTTAAGAAATATTCAATGCTCAGTCCACTGAATCACTAGCAAGGTGTTACAAGAACTGTCTCTACATGAACTGTTGCATCCTTATTGTGTGTCCACTTTAGTGGTTGCCGATCATCTGGGAATTGTGTCTGTCCTTATGTTTTCAACAATACCTGTTTACCATATTTATCTGAATGGAACAAATGGTTTGTGCATTTACCTGAATAGAACATTTGGTTTGAGTATTTATGCAAACATGCCAACCATTATGCTTTCGGTGTAATCATTATGCTTTTATTTCACTAAATTAGGCCTTATGCATAAATGTATATGGATTACGCTTTCTCGGTATATTCGCCTTCTTAAAAAAAAATCAATTATTTGCTTTCACACTTTTATTAACATTCCATTAATCCCAGAGACTATATTTAAGAAAAGATGGCATCTATGTAACTACAATATAAGAGTACGCTTTTTACACACAAGTCCACATTCCTAATAGTATCATGTTCTATTTATAGCAACAATCCTTTTACCAAGGTACATCTTCGTTCTACTGTCAAACTTTCGACCTCATATTCTATTTATAGCAACATATGGCTTAGTTAGGAGAGAACAGATTGGTTTTCTAATTTTAATCTTTATGCGCAGATTATTTGTTCTAATTGATATTTATGGAAGAACCAGTCTAAAGGTACATATATTTTATTTTAGTTGATGCGTATACGAGAGCTAATATATCTCCTTTCAAACAATAACACAGATGGATTACAAAAAGGCAAAAACTACATGAAACAAATAACATAATCCTCCAAATATGTGATGCCAATTACAGGCCATGTGGAAAGAATTTTGATATTTGGCACTAAAAGTCTTCAGATGGATTCTAGTCGATGTGTGTGTAAAGCTAAAAGTACTACATATGAAAACTTGAAGCAGTAAAGGATGTTAAAAGATGAGAGGGGCAAATAAATCATTGTTCATTGAAATATTAGCATGTTATATATGGATTACGCTTTTTCTTCCTGGATTACACTTTTTGACTACATGGATTACGTGTTTTACTTGTCAGGGGTTGGCATGTATGTTTACCTGTATAGAACAAATGATTTGAGCATGTACCTGACTATAGAACAAATTGTTCGAGCATTTACCTGTACAGATAAATGAATTGAGTATTTACCTGTGTGGAGCAAATGGTTTGCGCATTTACCTGTATAATACAAATGGTTGAGCATTTACCTGTATAGAAAATGTGTTCTGTGTACTATCTTCACAACAAATCAAGTGCAAGATACATTTTACACATGTTACATAATCTGTATATTATCTTCACAAGTGTGAGGTAATGTACACAATGATCATGTTATGTGAAGCTGCGATTCAATATCCATCAAATTTATTTTCTCTCTGAGTTGATTCAATTAGTTGACATTAATCTTATTAAAGGTAAATGCTAATACTGTTTTCAGGCTGATTCAATTTGCTTACATACTTCTGATAAAGGGTAAGTGATAATATTGGTCAATGATACATGTACTGTTTGATTAATTCCATCCATTTATGACTTAAGCATACACACATGCATTAACATTTATATTTTAGAATTTCAGACACAAGTGGGTAAATTTTTCATGTCTCCTTGTCACTAGTCCTGTGCTTGACTGCACTTTAAAAGTGAATAATTACATAAATGCCTTTGCCTTGTGACGTATTCAAAATATGTCATTTTCAGTAGATTACTTTGGTTGAATATTTAACACAAGACCTAGTTAGTTTTATCAAGCCTGACTTTCTATGTAGCTAATAAAGAAATACATACAAACTTTAAGGTTAATCTAGAATGTTGACCAGACCTGTTTAACCCAAACATCTTCATGTCATTATTTTAAGCAATGTCTGTCAGTTTTTTCAAAAGACAGTCAGTATTCACATTCAGTGGTTCTAACATCTTAACACAGCACCTGTTAAATAGGGCACAAATAGATACACTGTAATTACCTTTATGTAGTATTGCATGACATACTGACGATACAGTATTCTGTAAATAACTCCTAGTTTGTAAATACGCTAATTTCAGGCAATTCTCTGTTTCTAGGCAAAATCAGCAGAAACTGACCACTGACTTAAACATGTTTATATTGATACAAACCGCAAAAGAATACCTCCACACACCCAAATTCTTTGTTATTTACCTCTGCTACTTCCTCTAGAAAATCTGTTTTCTCAGCTTCACACATCAACTGATTTTTAAGATTGACCAGATGTGTGACACTATTTGTAGTATATGGTTTGATTATTTAATGGTTAGTGTGTAGATTGTTATTAGAAAACATAAGACTTTGATTTCAGTCTTAAGTGTTGTACTATTATATACAGAAGACATTACATGCATTTAATGCTCTTTTTTAACTTGCTAAATTTGCTCTTTTTGAATACATGGAGAGGTTTTTTTTACACCATACTGGAAGGCCATCATCTGGCTACATTGCCCCCCTCCCATTTTTTTGATTTAGTGGGGGCAGGTATCCACATTTATCAAATTATAAATACAAACCTGAATATTCAAACAAAATGTGCTATTCAAGTAAGTGCTCTAATTGTTTGTTGAATACAGTCAGGTACATGCTTAAACCATTTGTTCTATACAATCAGGTACATGCTTAAACCATTTGTTCTGTACAGTCAGGTACATGCTTAAACCATTTGTTCAATACAGTCAGGTACATGCTTAAACCATTTGTTCTGTACAGTCAGGTACATGCTTAAACCATTTGTTCTGTACAGTCAGGTACATGCTTAAACCATTTGTTCTGTACAGTCAGGTACATGCTTAAACCATTTGTTCTATACCTAAATGATCAGACTATTTGTTCTGTTAAGGTAAATGTTCAAACCAATTGTTTTATACAGCTAAATGTTAAACAATTGTTGTAAACACTGCACATTGGTCTAGTTACTTTCTTACTCAATGTTTGTTTGATTGGCTTGAATGAGTACTGTTATCCCTTAAAAATATATAATATTGAATGCATGGCACTTTACAAGTTTTTCATGTAGCGAAAGGTTAATCTGTTAATACTGACATTGAACTAAACATTCAGACCCTTCAATTTTTCATGATACCGTATTTTCATTTTTTTTGTATTTTCAATTCAGTAATTGTCAGACAGCAAGTAGTTTTGGAAGCTGATGAAAAGTAAAGAATTTTCGTATATTTACATTAGAATGTGAACTGAATAATAGTTTACCTGTACTCAGTGATATATGATTTAATAAATGGCATTCAGACCCTGAAACAACTGTGATTACCCATATTGACACAATGATAAATAACAGAAGACTGATGTTGTCAATAGGCAGCAATGAAACAGCTTACTGAAACATGCTGATTTTCAGACTTTTGTATTAAATCTTGCAGTAATTATTTAGAGACCTTTCTTGAAGTGAATATGAAAATATTTGAACCAGTTCACCTTGCCTGAAACCTTAGCCTCATGTCAGTCATTTAAAGTTGCTTATAAAACTTAATATTCACATCAACTAAGGGTCACTGTGTAATACAGCATTTTTCTTTAGTTTTCTTTATTCCAGCAAATGCCAGTCATAATTGCAGGAAATGAGGAACAGAAGAAAAAATATCTTGGTCGAATGACAGAAGAACCTTTAATGTGTGTAAGTATAATTATAGAACATCATTTACTCAGATCAACCGAAAATGATTAGGATTATCAGAAGTTCTGGATAACTTTGTCTGTACGTTTCATTCCATAGAAAAATTATATCCTGCAAAATATTTAAAGTAGTTGTATTTAGATTAGATTGAATTGTCTATAACAGATAATACAAGGAAAGTGGGATCTTAGAAAAACAAAAACATCCAAGAAAACCCATGGGGGACAACTTCAAAGACCTGATTGGTGTTAGTATCCAGTACATTAATTTTGGGATGTAGAAACCACTGATGTGTAAAAACAATAGAACTTCTTTTATATGTACTGTCTGAGTTAAATAGGAATGAAAGAACCACTGATGTGTAAAAACAATAGAACTTCTTTTATATGTACTATCTGAGTTAAATAGGAATGAAAGAACCACTGATGTGTAAAAACAATAGAACTTCTTTTATATGTACTATCTGAGTTAAATAGGAATGAAAGAACCACTGATGTGTAAAAACAATAGAACTTCTTTTATGTACTATCTGAGTTAAATAGGAATGAAAGAACCAGTGATGTTTGTAAAAACAGTAGAACTTTTGTTATTTATTGGGGTAAATAAGAATGGAAAAAGCCACTGAAGTGTGTAAAAGCAGCAGTTTCTATTATTTGCACTAATTAGGGTAATCCATGCTGACTGAAAAAACCCACCTCTTATACTAGCAAGTTTGGGGTAATAAAGAATTTTTAAGTTGCAAACAAGGGCCTGTTTTTAAGACATTGGGAGAGATCAATATTAGAATGATGGTTGTATAAATAATTTTTATGACAATAATGTATCCTCTATATATTGCCTTGGAAAGATGATAAATGACACCACAGTCAATGAATTATTCTTAAGCTTTTCTTTACACAGTACAGTGTAAATTTGCATGTTAGTTTGCATTTATCTGCTGACTTGTGTTAACAACCAATGTCAGCAGTATCGAGCCTACCTGGGATTTTATGTCCCAGATTGCCTTGCATCCCAGCAAGTATTGTAAGATATCAGCCAAAGTAGTTATGCAGTGTTATATTAATGACACCTTGAAATAGTTCCTTTACAATATTCCACAATATGCACCTTCCATGAGATTGAGTTTATCGTTATGTTGCTGTTGCTTCGTCATTTGTTGCCTGCTTCATTTCTTCATTGTAACTTGAGTTCTCCACCAGCTACTATAATTACAAAATTTTGTATATAGTTTATAAGTAAGGCATGAAAGAAACCTGTCAGTATCACAAGACCAATGCTTGGGTAACATGGACTAAAAGAAGGCAACCTGTCAATATTTGGACTCACAAGGCCAATGCTTGAGTAACATGGACTAAAAGAAGGCAGCCTGTCAATAGTTGGGCTCACAAGGCCAATGTTTGGGTAACATGGACTAAAAGAAGGCAACCTGTCAATATTTGGACTCACAAGGCCAATGATTTGGGTAACATGGACTTAAAAAAGGAAACCTGTCAATATTTGGACTCACAAGGCCAATGCTTGGGTAACATGGACTAAAAGAAGGAAACCTGTCAATATTTGGACTCACAAGGCCAATGATTTGGTAACATGGGCTAAAAGAAGGAAACCTGTCAATATTTGGGCTAATAAGGCCAATGCTTGGGTAACATGGACTAAAAGAAGGAAACCTGTCAATATTTGGGCTCACAAGGCCAATGCTTGGGTAACATGGACTAAAAGAAGGAAAGCTGTCAATATTTGGACTCACAAGGCCAATGCTTGGGTAACATGTACTAAAAGAAGGAAAATTGCCTGCATACAGTAAATTGATATATATAGGCAGTTACTTGACTAAAGTTGGTGAACTGCTTGAACTTGAGACTAGGACCACTGTTGATTTTGGAGGTTAAACAGGCAGGTCTCGAAGGCACAGTGACCCCACAAAAATGGTTTCTGCACAATAACTTGAGTGTTTTATTGCCTTCTTGAACAAGACTTTGTGGATGGTTTGCATTTAAAACAAGGAAGACATCTCTTCGGATATATGATCATAAGATCAAAGTTCAATGCCCAAGGGACTGCTAAGAAGGAAAAATAATTTCCACAACATTTCTTTAGTTTTCTTTATATTGCACACCTTAAAAACTTTGCAGATGGTTTGCATTTCAGGGACTGCTGTTTAATTATTTAGCATCATGGTACTAATGGAATATCACATTATACTAGGTAAGGGCACCATATTTACACAATTATCCAATTGAACTCCTGGACTATACTAATGAAATTTTCTTAAAATTGTTGTAAAAACTTTATAGTTGATAAAGTGTTAGGCGGATTCTTAGATTTTTGTGTACTTCTATTCATATGAATTTATTATATATTAAGTAGTTAGGATATGTTGTTTGCCAAGACTTGTTAAAGATATAATTAATTTCATAAAAGTCATTTGAAATGATAACTTGTGTAGGATCCTTTGTTTTAACAAATTGTCTTTTTTCACTACATTTCAATTTCATACCTCCTTATCTATGTGAAGGCCTACTGTGTGACAGAGCCAGGGGCAGGATCAGACGTGGCAGGTATCAAGACACGTGCTGTCAAGAAAGGAAAGGAATACATCCTTAATGGCAATAAAATGTGGATCACAAATGGAGGTGTGGCCAACTGGTACTTTGTCTTGGCTCGAACTGACCCAGATCCAAAGACCCCAGCTGGAAAGGCCTTTACTGGATTTATATTGGATGCTAAGACACCAGGAGTAACTCCAGGAAGGAAGGTGGGTCATGAGAAAAGGCATCAAAGTTAAAAGTATTTATGAGAAAACTGGTCTGGGTGGTGCAATACATTTATTGTTAATAAATGCTTCAGTTTTAATAATCGTAGGCTATTTATTGAGCTAAAGTAATTTTCAGGATGTATTTTATAGGAAAATCATTTCTTTTGTAGGTAAAGTTGCTGCTTTTGATACCTTAATTTTATAGTTTCAAAATGTATAGCTTTCATGTCAGTGGTGAATAAATAAAGAACAGAGTTAGTCAGATTTTATTGTTAAGAATGTCTGTATCTGTGAACACATAGTTTCTCATGTATATCTGCTGATCCAGGACTTGGAGGACCCTAAATTATTCAGTTCTGTCATTCATGTTTCAAATTGGATTGGATTGATGTCTGTTTCAATCACTATGATTGGCTAGTATTGTGTCACAGGACCACCTGTTCTGTTGTCTCATCGAAACCTGGAAAAACTATGCAATTTATGGAATCATGGTATCTTTTTTGCAGTATAATTACTATGCACTATTTATTTTAGAAAGAGAAATTTTATTTCTAGTCTCCTTTGATGGACATCTGAGTTTGTCGTTTATGGACAGGTATGTATTAGATCAGACAAAATATAACAAAATCACTCCAGAAACACACTAATTCATATAATTTCAGTAAATTGGTCTTAAAGTTATCCGTTTATTCAGTATTGAAGTCTACTATCAAATTTTGTCATTTTAGCTCAGTGGTCTTAAAATGATTGCTATCATCAGGCAATGGTTTACTGCATGTAAGTGGGTTTATAAATGTTGTCCGCATGGAACAGTTGCCCTCGTTAACAAGTTTGACCATCAAGATAGGTTGACTTTATCAGTAATGGTTGACTTTGATTAGGGTAATAAGTTTATCCCAGTTTTCATGTCAAACATATATATAGCTGAAAACAAAGTTTATGCAACTTTTTGGAGGGCATTAGTCATTTATAAAAACATTTAATGTAAACATTAGCATAATATGTACATCAGAATTATTAAATTGAACTTTATATTGATCATTTGAACTAAATGTTAATAATTTTTTATCTGCCTAAAGTTTGAAAGTCTTTAAGAGCCCGAAAGTGTGGAGTCATTTTCAAAACATTCTATATTAATATTTACTGTGAGATAATTTTTTGGATGGGGAAGGACTTTAAATTTGTGGAGTACCTACTTTTGTGTCGGCAATCTGGACTACAAATTCCAATTAAGCCACTCCCACCCTCCCATTTGCTACAGCAAAGCATTACTTGTTTCTAAATTTGTTTTAATGTCAGTGGTATTTACAGTAATAGGATAAAGAGAGTTAAAAGAAAGAGAGTTTTATAAACATTATGTACAATGGAATTTTATTATGATATAATTCACATACCTAATTTTAGTAAGTTGAAAGTTCTGCAGTAATTACTATCTGATATGCCATTAAAGGCAACATTACCTATGGTGTGTGACATTTTCTTCCCAAAAGCACATTTAAATCCATCTATAATTATCAGAAACTAAATAAAATTGTATGCAGTCCAACAAATTTTAGAGACAGCTGAAAGATAGATAGAAAGATAGGAATTCAAGTCGTGGAAAATAAGCTGTGAGCCATAGTATGCACCTTTTTAAGTACACATAAATTAGGATAACATTATTGGCTAACAAATGCCATGGTTTTTCTACCTTGAGGCACTGTTCCATAACAGTTTTTCATGAATACAAAAGTTGTAACTAAATTAGACTGTGTATCCCTAGTACAATACATTATTCCATTGAGCAAATGGAATACTATAGCACATTGTTCTTACTAAATACATTTTTTACATATGATGAACTGCTAAATAAATAATTACTTGAACAGTCCCACTATTTCCAAGCCTGTTTTAATCAGATCCTTCCAAAGATATTTTTTGTTTTGTTTTAGATAATCCACTTTGCATTAGTTGGATTTAGAGTAGACATTTTAAGCTTAGTTTAGATTTGATCTGATGTTCCATCTCTACCAGTATCTGAGATGTCCTTTTTTCATACCCAAGAATACTTTCACCTTTTGTTCACACTGATATTGGGTCAGTCAGTTATGTACAGAGTTCACAAAGTATATAAATCCTGTCATAAAATGGAGGATTCTTTAGAATGAGGCAGGCCTGCAACAGTACATTTTATTTGAAGTCTCCTCACTCATTGACCAGAGCATTAAAAATATTGTGATTGCTGAGAGGGAAACTCAACTTCAGCGCTATTTACTTATTGAAAAGATAGTTTTGTTTCGTGAACATCTGTTATGCTGTCATTGGCTTGATTTTAGTGCCTAATCTCTATCAGTCAGGAGCTTGATATCTTGATAAATGAACACTGGAAAACTTAGCTGCAGGCATAATTACAGTGGTGGTATTAAGCTTGGCTGCTTCGCTTTGTTTGCAAAAGGATCTCAGTATCTTCTTTGATTCAGATCTCCACATTATGCAAAGTGTTAGCAATCTATAATTTACATAATCAACCCAATTCGTGCATTAGAGGTTAAGCATTATTGCTTGGAAATGTGTGGAAGTGAATGATGATATAATCTGTTATAGAGATATATACATTGTCTCGCAAATTTAGTTTTTGTACTATGCTTGCCTTAAGGTGAATTTTATGATGTCATTCATACCTCCATTTGTTAGTCTGTTACCAAGTTTTATTTCTGTACAATAACTTGAGTTGTCCACATTAGTAGTTACCAAACTTTGCAGATGACATATAAAAATGGTATGAAGGAGAAGCATATTGATTTCAGGTTGAAAAGCTCAAAGTTCAAGGTCATTGTTACCAAAGCACAATGACCTCATTTCTCCATTATCAGTAGTAGGCAGACTTTATAGACAGCTTACAATTTGGAGAAGCAGTGTATTTCAAGGGCAAAGATCAAGATCGCTGGGACTAAAAGAATACATTTGAAAGAATACATTTATTTCTGTACAATAACATTAGTTAGTACATTCCTTGATCAGATTTTGTGGATGGCTTGCATTTGTGTTAAAAAAGAAGCCTATTGGTTTTGTAGGTCAAAGATCAAAGGGTAAGGTCACTGTGACAGAAAGAAAAAATACGTTTTTCATACAGTACTGTTATTTCTAACCAAAAACTTGGACCAAATGTTCTGGATGGTTTACACTTTGGGTAAGGAAGAAGTCCATTTTTATTTCAAAAGGTCAAAGTTTGAGTCATTGGAAATGAAAGAAAATTGTTTCTCTACTCAGTTTAAACATGTAGAACTATTAAATGACAATGGGAATATAACATGCTTTTTACCATACTCTGTTTCTTCTGTTTAAAATAATACTGAAATTAACTACTAAAAAGTAATTATGTATTTGTTAAGTGAACAATTTAATTTGATACCCATAAGCTCAACGATTCATTTAAATCATATAGCTCGTTTATGATATTTCAAAGACCCTGCACTTTAATTTAAATGTTTTTCAAGGTTGATATAAGCATAAACTTTTAGAATTTTATATATTCAGGAATGGAACATGGGCCAGAAAGCTTCAGATACAAGGGGAATCACCTTTGAGGATGTGGTTATTCCAGAGGAGGTAAAATTAACATGACTTACAGTATATATTTTTTTATCTTTGCAGATATATTTGGAGAGGAACATTTTTAATCATTTGGTGTTTCTACTGTATTTATTTATATTCTTACCATATATTTGGATTGTTACTTTATTAGTTATCTGGTGCTTAAACAGGTTAGATGGAATTTCCAGTCTTTTTTATTTCATTTCACCCTTAGACTGTATTTATGTATGTTGTTGTTGTAGGGCTTAAAGCCATCTTTCAGCATAATATAGACTACATGACAACATGGTAGAGGAAGAAAGTGGGGAAAACCCAGGAAAGAACCACTGACCCATGAGAAACTACTGCCAAGCTTTCTCATGTACCCACATTGGTCAAGCCTGAGACTTGAACCCATGCAGACAGAGTTGAGATGGCAGTGATCCGTAACAGTGAGCACTTTAGACCACTCTGCCACTCAGGGCGCATATATGTTTAACGGCATATCAGCACAATATAGCCAATATTGTGCCGATATGCCGTTAAACATATATGCGCCAGTATGGTGCCAATCAAATGGTAAGTTCTAAAAATGTAAATTCACACAGCCAAAGGCAGAAAGTAAAATTACACATGTTGAAATATTCCCATTAATCCTACTAAAATACCTTATATTGTTTTTATTCCTATTTTTATAAAGCTGTTGACACAACACCAAACAGTAACGGTGAATAATACTTTTATGAATAAGCGATACAGGCCTGGAGTATAAAGATTTTAGCCTGCAAACAGCTATGTTCTGACACATTCCTGACAGCACTTTCACCAGCCTGATTTCACACATGAGATGCAGATAAAGTTTGAAGTATTTCTCAATAATTCTTTTAAAAATATATTTTATAAAATCATTTATTGAGTAATTGGTTTGATTTAAACCTTACTAATTTCTGACAATGATTGCTGTCCAACAGCAAAGGAAATATTACAGTTCTAATTAGAAACTTCTGATTTGAGGAGCTTACAATTGCTTGATTAATTTATATTGTCAAACCTTTTTATTCCGACATAAATTCTAAATTATCTTCTATCAAACCATTACACAGATTATTATCAGATACTTCACATAATGAATCGTCTGTCAGGAACTTTTAAACATTTTAAATTCTTAATCAGTTATACATTTATGAGGGGTACTTTTACACAAACTCTTTGGTGCCAGGTATACTGGCTGTAGGAAGTGGGTGGCCACTGGTCAGTTGGGCTGTTCTAGAGGGAACTACTGTACATTCAAGACTATTAATACATCAGGACATTCACTACTATTGGAATTAATTCAGAACATTCTATACTTTCGGACATGTGATGAGACATTTAGGATTATTTGTGATGTAATTCATAATCTCGTAATTTTCACTTTTTAACTTACAGAAAATAAATTGTTTGTTGATTTTACCAAACTTGTTTGTTTTGTTTCTTCTGTTAGATAGTGTAAGACATAGAATTGCAACAATCCCGTATAGATTATTCATGTTAAAGATATATTGTTTGGGACTATTATTGAAGGAATGTTACATGGAGTTAAGAGCATGCAAACTAGAAAATGTAGATAAGATAAGACTTGTAAAGAAAATCACTTTGCTGCCTGAGAAGTACAGACTTATACCATCCATCAATTTAACTCTGAATACCTAGATTCAATCATAGCTTTGGATCCATTCCTAAATTGGTCATTATCAGCCCACTTTGGGTAGCAATCATTCCAAAAATGAAAAATGTGGGTCCCAATTGCCCCTTCTAGGTTAACAAGTGGGGTAATTTGTAAACAGGAGCTGCAAATACTCTTACCTATTTCTTGTTTACAGTATTGTAGAAAGCCCATGAGTCTGCACTCTATGTGTAAGACTGTAACAGTGGATACAATTATTGTAGTAGACATGGAGATTGCAAACAACCATGCTGTAATTTAATTCCAAAATAACATTCAGATTCAGTGCTTAAAATTCAGAAAAAGGGAATATTTATTTATAATTATCACAGATATTAGCATCATGGATTTATTAATTTCTGCAATAAGCAAATAAATATTAACTTTTTTGTCCCTTTTTTAGTTTTCCTATATACAGAGTATTTACTGAGTGGATTATCAGTCTATTGCTTTGATTTCAGAATGTTCTAGGACAAGAAGGCATTGGTTTCAAGATAGCAATGGGTGCCTTTGACAAAACCAGGCCACCAGTAAGTTGCTACTTAAATGTATTTCTTGGCTTGTAGACAAATAATGATACATTGCAACATTGGCAACAAAATGTGGAGATTGATAAAGCTTTGATAAAAATATTTAATTTCCATCACAGAATTATCATTGAAGAAGTTTAAAACAATATTTTCATGTACAGTTAGATAAATGAATTGACCTTTGTTTCAGTAAATAAGTTTACTGTTTTTATACCTTAATACCTTTTCTTTCTTTGTCTGCCATTTGATTTAACATTCACACAGGTAACTAATCACATGATTGGTATGTAACCACATGACTGGTATGCTGTCTGGCATTATAATGAAGTGTCAGACTGAAAGTCATTTTGAAACCATTCCAGAATTTTTGCTTCATTTCCATGCAGGTTCAGAACTATAAATTAATAATGGAAACATCAGAATCCAACCAACTGCAATCATGAATTGCAAGTGGCCTAATTCTAATTACTTAACTCCTGTAGGGTAGACATTTTGTAAAGTTTGTATATTATTTTTTCTTATTACTTCATTGTTTTTGTTACATTACTGTAAGTATGCAGTAACTTATACTGATTCCAGCTATGCTGTAGAATAATGCTGGGCCTATAAACTGAATCTAACTTAATTTTGTTAATTATAAACTCGCAGGAGTTTCTAAAAATTGCCCAGATATTAGTGTAGTAGGGGTGTGTCCCAGAAGTGGAAGAAACTAGAGAACCTTAAAAAAATCCACTAACCTTTAATAGACAACCATTAGTCATTACAAATGCTGGAGCTAATTACTAAATTATAACTGTAAACTTTGTTAATCAAGTGAGTACAGCTAACCTGTAGAAATAGTAATCTCATAAAAATTTAAATGATAGTCTTATAACAAGTACACACATAAAACCAAACCCCAAAACATTGTATTATCTGTTTTCAGGTGGCTGCAGGAGCAGTGGGGTTGGCACAAAGAGCTTTGGAGGAGGCCACCAAGTACTCGATGGAAAGGAAAACCATGGGAAAATTTATATGTGAGGTAAAAACAAAAATCACAAAATAAAAAAAAAATCTTAGAGGCAATCTTTTTGTAACCAGATAAATAAATTTCTTTGATGTTTACTGTTATTGTCCCAAAGAGATAGTAATTTAATTCACTATTTCCTTCTTTAGTGTGTCACAATAAAACCTACACCAACAATCAATCAAGGATGCTGGTTGTGATGTTTGCTTGCAAATTGCATTACATTTTACTTCCTTTATGTCATATAATTGATTCTGATCAAGATTTTTGGCGATAAATACTATCTACTGGGCAATGCTTTGTGAAGTGAGTAAATTCTTATTGCATTGATGATTCATTTGATGGATGGCATTATTTATAAACCCCCCATCAGCTATCCAGTGAATGAGCCTTTATATTTACAGTATACTTACATGTATATTAGACATTTTACATGTATATTAGACATTTTAGTCTTTTGCAGTTCCTTGAAATATGATTCAATTTCTGTTTCCATTAGTGGATTAACACATGACTGCAAATATATTAGTAAGGGTGCCTGAAAGATGCACAGCATTGGGCTTATCCAGAGGTCAAAAGTCAAATATCACTGGCACATAGCTCACAATAAGAATGGCATTATTAATTAGCAGGCATATATCAACAATGTGCACTCTAAATATTTCTACGTCCATTTTGTAACTTTTAAAAGACTTAAGGGATTCAGACCAAATGTAGTATGATGCTTTGCTTGAAATGTTAATGTCTTTAATTTTTTGCACCTTTTCAGCATCAGGCTGTTGCTTTCATGTTGGCAGATATGGCAATAGGTGTAGAATCAGCCCGCCTGGCTACATACAGAGCAGCTTGGGAGATTGATCAGGGCAAAAGGAATACTTACTATGCTTCCATTGCTAAAGCCCTGGCTGGGGATGTGGCAAACAAATGTGCCACTGATGCTGTTCAGGTATTTCCTAGAACATGAACTTTTTCGGGGCTGATCTGTAATTTTGAAATCACATCGGATTATATTTTCTTCAGCCATTGAGATATATTTTTCTTAAAGTGCTATATGCATTCAATAGATGATGTATAAACATTAATAATTATAATGTTTTACTCATATTTTCTTTTTACCAGAGATAAATATGGGAATATCTTATTGCAAACTTTGGATTTAATTTTGGCGACAGTTCTGGATTTACTGTTGGGAACACTTGTTGCTGATAATTACAGTAATGTACTTAGAAGGAGACATGCTTTTCAATGTTGATAGTTTCAGTAAAGTAAACCGTGTTTCTTTGTACTTTTGGCTTTACAATAATTTTTCACCACAGGTTTTTGCAGCTGTTGGCAATATGTTTTTTATTTTGTGTATTATTTTCTGAGAATTTACTTGAAAGTACAAATAAGTACATGTAGTGCTTATTCAGTTTAAACATCTGTTACATCCAATAGAGTGTTTCATGAGGTGTTATATCTTTCAAGTTGATTTTAACTCTCCTGCTTTGTTTACCTGACAATCACAAACAACAAATTTATGTTAGTTACTGCCATATGAATGTATATGGATACAGTGTTACCTCAATCCTATCTGTCTCATTCTGTCATTTCGCAAATGTCACAAAATTTAATTTATTTTCAGGCTTTACATAGAAAAGATCTAGGTCACTTTGATTTTCACCATATTCCAATCAAATCTGGCGCCATTATTGCCTCAGTTTACCATTGAAACTTGCCATTCAGCATTACTGCCTCAGTAGCATCAGAATTTTGTTTCACTCTGTAACTTTTAAAAGACTTAAGGGATTCAGACCACATATGGTATGATACTTTGCTTTAAAATAGACCTTGATCAAGTTAGAATTTCACTAATTTTCAATATATTTTAACAGAGTTATGGCAATTGCTTCAATTAAAATGTTTTTCTGATTAATGACAAGAATTACTTCATTCAATCCAAAATATGATATCATTTTTTTATATAGATGAAATAGTTTTATTTTCACCAGTTTCAACAAACTTTAACTCATTTTGTCAAAGATTGTTGCTTTTAAATTGCATTAGAATTTTGAATCAATTCAGTAACTTTTGAAGAACATTATATACCTTTTTTCAAAATTTGGACATGTAAATCCCAAGGCGAATGTCCCTTTTGAGTCTCTCCTCACCCAGCTCAACATCAGAAACATTTCTGACATCCAATCAAATAGGATGCGATGGCTGGGCCATGTTGAGCGTAGTAAAGGGTGGATATCAAAGGTCTGTTCCTTCAAAGTTACTGGAAGTCGAGCTCCAGGCAGACCTAAGCTAACATGGGAAGAGTTGACAAAAAGAGACAGAAAGACATTGGGGCTGAGCGGAATTAATCCACAGGACCGTAGAGCCTGGAAGAAAGCTTTGAATACTCTCATGACGAAACAGACAGGCCTACCCTCGTTAGAGGATTAATAAAAGGCCTGGATAATCAAAATGGATGATGATGATGATGATGATGAGTTATGGCCTCCAATTTTCAGGTGAAAAGTAGCATCGTCTGGGTGGGGAGGCATCCTTGATATATTCAGACTAGTTTTATGTGTTACCAGAATCAAAGCAATGCTTACATCTGTGTGAAATTCTTAAGAACATAAATGAAGCTTTTTAACCCTGGCTAATTTTTTCAGATCTTTGGAGGAAATGGTTTCAACTCTGAATATCCAGTTGAGAAACTAATGAGAGATGCCAAGATCTATCAGGTAAATGTCCAAAATTATTTATACCTCATCCACAAAAAAAAACGATTTTGATAGTAGCAATCACTGTCCAGACACAAAATAATATTTAAGAGTTTTTGTTATCCAGATTTACTAATACGTCTTGGATTCTTAATAGAACCACTGTCACTAACGGTAGATAATTATTTAAATTTAAGCATCTTCTCCAAAACTAATGAATTGAATTTGACCATACTTGAAGTAAATCATTTTGGCAGGATGATCTTTCACATTTATACAAATTATGCTAATTTGCTATCACATTTGGCTGCTGTTACATAAACTTGAAAAGTTTTAAATAATTTCTTTAAAACAACTGTTTAACAGAATTTAAACCAGATTTGATTTGAATGTGTCCCAGGTAAAACGCCTTTCAGTGTTAATAATTTGTAATGGTTGTAGTACTGCTTGAAAAGAAGTAATACTATGACACATAGAAACAAAGAAGAGGTTCATATCCCATTAATGTGTGTTCCCCACCCCTGAGTATATTTAAATAGAATAACCCAAGTTAGAAACAGGAATGACTGTCGACATTATCGTGTTCATGGACATCCATGGGGTTGATAAACTCTGCCATACAATAAATATTACACCTGGGTACGCTCCAAGGTCATCTGTTTAGCTCCTGAATAATTCATGAAGCAATTTGAGACATTTGATTTCATCTTTTAAAACCTCTCCAGAAATTCTGATTCACTCATTGACTAGTTGTTGGCGTTATAACAAGACCAGAGAAAAAAAGTTCTGTCAGACATGTTGTTTCAAAGCATCATTTTCAGGTAGCATTACCATTGTTGAGTATCTCAAAGCACAGCATATTGTTAGCTGACAGAAAAATCGCAAAGTTTGTTAGAAAAGATCTGATTGGCCTATTGATTTTCTACTATATCATATGAATGTTGATGTAAACTGAGGCTTGGCCAGACATTGTACCCAGCTGGATATTGTAGAATTGTCTTCGATTATAATGCAATGTGTTGTATCTTAATTTTCTGTGGCTGCCTGTTGACCTGTCTGATTGGCTTTGTTTCTTGAGAAATACAACTTGGGCAAATTTTACTCAAAGTTACTGTTGTTATGGGTTAAATTCCATTTTTCAGCAAATGATAAACTATATATGACAGCCAGTATATTAGGTGGAATAAGAACCCAGGAAAACCCCAGAAAGAATTGCCAACCCACAGGAAACTATTGGCAAGCTTTCTCACATAGCCAAGATGACCGACACCAAGACTTGAACACACATGTACAGAGGTGAGAGATCAGTGATAAAGGCAAGCACCACTCAGACACTTGGGTCTTATCTCCGTATATATTCATGCATGAGTTGGGTCAAATTGCAAATAATAAGGACTCTGATACAATATCACATAATGTATTGGCTAATCAGAGTCTATATTGTTTGTTCTAATGATTACTTCTGACATATTGCATAGACCCAGATCTGCTGGTGGATTATGGCAGATCAGTGTAAATGCAGATCAGTGTAGTTGAATCATACTTACAAGGAAGTAGGTGCAATATAAAACAAAATAGACTTATTGTATTTCCTCTCATTATAACAATAATATGTATATGCTACTCAGTTTTCACACCTGTTAACATTTTTAAGAAATGATACATTTTCTCATTTTAAACTTTTCCTCTTTTAATAAAGGTGCTATAGTTCTCTTTGTTAATGATGTTGCCATAGTTTTAACTGGTTAAGATGGTGTCATTAATGTGGCAGGTGTGTGAAATACACTTATGGCAAACATTTTCATTGCCTTAGCAAGAACTACATCAGAATAGGTCAGAAATTGTCTTGAAAAAGGTCCTATGAGATTGTTTAAAGAAAGTTATTTTCTGGTCTGCATTGGCAGCAGTGACATTGATGACAGCAGAAGCACCTTCAAAATTATTGTTTGATGTTTAACATTTTTTTGTCAAATCTTTGCTGTAATATACTGTTAATTCACTATTTTTCATGAGGTGTCAATTTAAACAGATTTTGTGATGCAACAAATCTCAAATCGGAAGACCGAACTATTTGTTATGCTTCAGTGGAAAAACTAGGATACTTTCCTCAATGCATGAATTTAATATACCAACAAAAATTCCATTTTCCAGAAAATGTTATTCCCACAAAAAATGAATAAATTTTCAGAAACATATAATCACATGCATTCTTTGGCATGATATAGTGTTTTGTGATATCCATGCATTTTAAATTACAAGCAAGTTAGTTTGGCATTTTCTTGCTTTCTTCAGATATATGAAGGAACTGCACAGATTCAACGACTCATCATTTCAAGAGAATTACTTGCGAAGGGAAAACAGGGAATGTAAAAACATAATGTGTCTATCATAGTGCACAGTTTATGACACTTTAGTGCCAACACCAGAAACATGTTTATGATAGTCATGTCACAGTGTATTATTGGAAACTGATGCAAAGTTTCTAGAGAAGTACACTTTAATCTTTCTGATAAGTTACAAGTTGTTAATTTTTAGAATGGCTAACAGTATCTTTGGAAAACACCATTTGTCTTTAATTGCATAATATTTCATTGTTACAAACAATAATTTATTTTACAAGTGGAAGAACAAACAATTTCAGAAAAAGCTGAATGTTCCTTGCCATTACACTGAAGAATCTTAAATAAGGAATAACATTAATGGTAAATTTAATATAACTATCTCTGTTGAAGATCAAACAAGAAGTTTTATCTAGAAGTAAATTCTGTTGTTGATACTGTTATACCTGGCAAAAATGGCCATAATTCAGTATAATGTGATTTTAGTATTTTGACATTTGAATGGTTTATTACTTATAAAAAATGGGTTTAATCATTTCTACTGTGATAGAATATATTCATGTAAATCTTGCATTTCTTACCTTATTTTTTTGCAGAACAAATGATTTCATAACTATGCATTACAAAAAAAATTTTCTAAGTAACTGTAAACATATTCTTCTTTTCATTTCAAAAGCTTTTGTAAACAGATACACATTTTGAAATGAAGTTTCTTTACTGATGAACTCATTATTGGGAGTTGGCAAAGAGAAATACAAGTACACTTAAGAAAAATGCATTATTTTATTAATATTAAGATTAAATATTTAAAGATATCACCTGACATGTACTGAAAAAAGGAATGCTGATTTTGGTCCTGATCAAGTCATCTGAATAGTTAATCCATTTAGATTAGATTTTGCCATGTAATAAAGACATTCTGTTAAATCTTTATTGATGCTGAATATAAATTTACAAGATGTGCCTCATTCAGAAAACTGCTTTTGATGCACATAACTACATTTTCTGTTCATGATGTCAGTGTGTGGATGTGTATGACAGGAATGAGGAAAGAATAAAAATCATAAAATAGAGAAAATAAATTACGACAGAAAAACAATGATTATATATATTAATGAAAATCATAATAAAACTTGTTAAGACCACTGTTTAGACATGGAAGATTGTAAGAATAAGACCACCCAATTAAAACCACTGTCTAGATGGGGTAAAATGGTGGGAATAAAATCTCCCAATTAAGACCACTGTTTAGACATGGGAGGATTGTAAGAATAAGACCACCCAATTAAGACCACTGTCTAGATGGGGTAAAATGGTGGGAATAAAATCTCCCAATTAAGACCTGTCTAGATGGGGAAAAATGGTGGGATTACAATCTCCCAATTAAGACCACTGTTGTGACAAGGGATATTGTTGTAATAAAACCTCCCAATCACACTGTCTTCGCAGTGAAAATGGTAGGAACATTTGTGTGGGTAAATTAGCTGTTTTGCAAATAGAAAATTTAGCAAATGAAGTAGCTATTGAAAAGTTATCATTATTTGGTTGTATTTGGAGGTTTTACTGTGTTTTTTCAAAAGTGGAAATTAATTGATTTTATATTTAACCGTTTAAGAGTCAAACTTTGGGACCAAGATTAAAAACATTTCACTTATAGTGGGCAAGTTTTGTATGCCATTTGATGCTGACTTTTCTATTAGATAATAATTTATATATTCTTTACAGTTAATGTTTCAGTGTTTATGTAAATTCTATGATGTTTAGAGATAAAACAGAGAAATTTTCAGACATCATGACCAGTAGTGAAAAGACCCTAAAGTATTTGTTGCCTCAGTAGATGTTTTCTCCTTTGAAATCAATTGTGTCTATACAAACCTGTATGATATTGTTTATTTCAGTCTTTATCACAAACATCCATGTTCTCAAACCTAAGTTTTCTTCTGTAGGCATTTGATCAGAGGCCTTCAGGCAAATATAATCAGGTATGGTCAGATTACATAAAAGATATAATCTCCGGTAGCATATGAAATAAATTTTATACTCTGACATTAAAATTTACTTATTTCATTATTATTTGTTGTGCAAGTTAAAATCCCTGTGAGAATGTGCATATTATTTTGATTTACTGTGACCCATGTCTGGCCATGTGCATTGTGTAGATTTTGGTCAATGGCATATATTGTATTTTAGTCTATAATTATATTTGAGACTTACAAATCACTTCTCCATTTAGACTATGTTGACCTAGGAAAGAATATATAAGAATAGGACAAATAGTTTGGCTTCCGGTGATCAATTTGTTCATGTTTCAGTCTTGAGAGATTATAATATATTTAGATATTTTAAATGAGGCTTTAAAATACATAACCACTGCTTTACCTGTTCATCAATTAGCAATTGACCAGTTGTTAATTAAAGGTACAAGTGTACAAGTTGTCTGGATGCTGTTGTGACACCTAGTTTTGTGTAGAACAGTGTTTTAAAAGCATCACAAAGATCTATTTAATGTAATAAGTCATATTTTGATTAATTAAAAAGTTAAATAAATTTTTTTTCAGCATTCTGTGTTTCCTTATTTGATGACTTTCAATATCAAATAATGTTTATTTATTCATTATAGTTAAATCTGCAAGTTTTTTTAAAAACATTTTATTAGTGCCTTTGATACCAAATAAACTATTGAAATTTTTTTTATCAATGTTGGTATACTTTGAATCCATAACTTTAATTTTCTTAAAAGTTTTAAATTAGACATCAGAGTCAATATTGGATGGCCCTGAAGTACAATGGTTTGTTTATTAATTTATCTGAACTGTTCCATGTATATTGTGCTCTGTCCAGATTGTCCATCACTGAATCTCGTTTTTGATTTGCCTTGTAACCTCATATTTAGTAGAATTCAATATAATGTTTATATTTCATGATGCTCAGTACCAAGCAGTGAGGGTTGTATAGATCTTGAATGCAATCTTGTGTATTGTGGTGATGTTGGCTTAAATTTTAATCAGAACTCACTCACACTAAAAACAAAAATTCAAATTTTTCCTTAAATTGGGATTTAGATGTTCTTGGTTGTGATACAGTAGATAATGTTACTAATTAATGATACAGTAGATAATGTTACTAATTAGTGATACAGTTGATAATGTTACTTACTAATTAACAATACAATTGATAATGTTACTAATTTAGTGATACAGTGGATAATGTTACTAATTAACAATACAATTGATAATGTTACTAATTAGTGATACAGTGGATAATATTACTAATTAGAGATACATTTGATAATGCTATTAATTAGTGATACAGTCGATACTGTTACTAATTAGTGATACTGTTGATAATGTTACTAATTAGTGATACAGTTGATAAATTAGTGAGACAGTCGATAATGTTACTAATTAGTGATACTGTGGATAATGTTGCTAATTAATGATACAGTGGATAATGTTACTAATCAATGATACAGTTGAAAATGTAACTAATTAGTGATACAGTTGATAATGTTACTAGTTAGTGATACAGTTGATAATGTTACTAATTAGTGATACAGTTGATAATGTTACTAGTTAGTGATACAGTTGATAATGTTACTAATTAGCTAGTGATATATAATTCATGAAAAGGATGAGCAATAAGTGTGTGTGTATGTATGAGATGTGGGTTGCTTTGTAACAAACATACATTCTCAGTGCAAGCATCCTTGACCATTAAACCTATCACACTCCCCCCAACAGAGACTAAGAGCTGTTACTGCCAACACATAGTGCAGACACACAGAGAGACTGGTTGTTTTATGAGTGAAACCAAATCAGAATAAATACAAATGAAATGCAGAATGATTGCCAATGAAATAAAGAATTAAAAGAAATGAAATGTAGAAGAAATGTAAATAAAAACAATGAAAACAAATGAAATAGTGAAGAAATCTAGATAAATACATAATGAATGCAAATGAAATATAGCAGAAATCTAGATGAAGGCATAATGAATGCAAATGAAATATAGCAGAAATGTAGATGAATGCATAGTGAATGCAAATGAAATATAGCAGAAATGTAGATGAATGCATAGTGAATGCAAATGAAATATAGCAGAAATGTAGATGAATGCAAATGAAATAGTGAAGAAATCTAGATGAATACATAATGAATGCAAATGAAATAGTGAAGAAATCTAGATGAATGCATAGTGAATGCAAATGAAATGTAGATGAATGCAAATGAAATATAGCAGAAATGTAGATGAATTCATAGTGAATGCAAATGAAATATAGCAGAAATGTAGATGAATGCATAGTGAATGCAAATGAAATAGTGAAGAAATGTAGATGAATGCATAGTGAATGCAAATGAAGTAATGAGTGATTGCAAATGAAATACAGAAGGAACACAAATACAGAATGAATCCCGATGAATGAAAATGCAAATGAAATACAGAAGGAACTCAAATGAAATACACAAATACAGAACAAATACAGATGAATGAAAATGCAAATGAAATACAGAAAGAACATAAATAAAATACACAAATACAGAACAGATGCAGATGATTGAAAATGCAAATGAAATACAGGAAGAACATAAATTAAATACATAAATACAGAACGAATGCAGATGGAATGAAATGTAGAATGATCAAAAGTGAATTGATGAATGCAATATAAAGGAAATGGAGATTGCAGAAGAATGAAATCAAACAAAAACAACAAACAAACTAGAGATTGAAGCAAATATATTTCATGCTTTTACATGTATTTAAAGATTAATTGCCTGTATTTCAGACTTGCCAAATATTTAGTTGGAAACCCTTTTCCATGATAATCCAGTATCAGATTCTTTACTGTGACAAAACGTCTTGTCAGAATTTGAAAGTCATGAAATATTTCCTATTATCACCACTTATGCAATTTGTTTGTTTATTTTTTTGATTAGGAGTTTTAACATAGCTTTAAAGAAGTTTCAGTCATATCGCTATGTCTGCAATGAGGCAGTCTCTAGCAATGTCTAGCACTGGGGCATCATGCCACAAACATGAAGCATGATGTCCCACCCAGTCACATTATCCTGACACCAGGCCGTCCAGCCCTAATAAACCTCTTAATAATGAATGCCAATTGAGGCAGTGGTTAATACCATTTTTGTAAGTCTTCGGTATGCTTTGGTCGGGGCTTGAACCAACAACCTCCCGCATCCACAGCGGACGCTCTAACCACTAGGCCGCTGGAGTGGTTTCCACTTTTGCAATAACATCATCATTGGTAGTTATATCTGCATGAGTGTTCTTTGAAGAAAATGAAATAATAGCATTGGTGACAAATATTCTACAACTTTATTGCATCATTTATTGTAGTTGTGTTTATATTTTTATCAAAATGTATTGCATTGTAACTTTAGTATTATTATTTTGTTACTTTATTTTAGGATTCTTTTAGCAAGACAAGATACAAACAGCAATAGTTCTTCCAATGTATAACTATTGAAATGAGAACTCTAGGCCTCTGAAAACGGAAAGAAATAAAAGAAAACAATAAATTGAAGTTATAAAGCAAAATTTAGTTTTTTTCTAAACTGTAATTGAAAATATAAAATAATAACAAAAACAAAAATTTTAACTGACTGCAGATGAAATTCAGAATCAATATGAAGTGCAAGGGAAAATATGGACTTGGTAAAATTACTTTTTTAAGGGTGAGTATATCATGGATACAGTTTACTTTCAATCCACCAATTAAGCTGACATGTCATATTAACAGCAAGATAAATTATGTACGGCAGTTGTGGCAGCTTAAATGTCACCTTCTTGTCAAACTGCTGTTTAATTTGTAAGCATTACCTTGTTTGGTATGAAAAGCACTTACATACAAATTTGAAAACCAATTAATATATATAGACTGCAAAGATTTTGATTGAAAAGTTCTAATTGGGTAATAAAAGAGACAAAAAAGCAGCCAATCTGGCCCTAACCCAGGCTGGAAGTTTTCAGACAGTTTTCATTATAACAATTTATGTTGTCCTTCATTTATGGGACTCCAAAAATATACCCTAATTACATTTGACACCCAAAAGTGTGGACAGAAGACAGAAAACTATAACCAGTTTTTGAACAATACAAATGATCACCCTGAATATAACCAAGGTGCTAAATCTTAATTCTAAAATGATATGATAAAATTGAAAAATTAACTTTTACTGGAATTTTGTTATAATGAGTAAGTTACAGAACAGATAGTTCCATCATCGTTTTCATGCTCTGAGCTAACTTTCATAAATTTTGTTCAAATATAGTAAACATTGTATGGACAGCTCTTTCATTCATCTTTCCATTGCAGGATAGTTATATATCAGTTTCTGTCAATATCAATTATTCTCTCCTCTTAATGTCAAAAGATTTGTAATTACCACACTACTTCTCTCTTTATCGGTATAATTTTAAATCAGATTTGAAATTCTGATTTCTTGTGTAAATTAGTTAAGTTCTGGATATCAGCTTTTTGCTAATTAACCCAAAGTTGCACACCTTTAGACAGAACTTAACTTTATGAAAGTAGTGTATACTTCATGCCATCCAGACTACTGATGTAAGAAGAATTGGTTTTAATAGTATATCTACATAAAATCTTTCTACTGATGCTACTTCCTCTTCACGATTGTTAATTCAAATGGACTGAAAAAGCAAGTCCAGATTTTTGTAAATGAATGCCTGGCACCACCTCTCCCACCCCACGTCATTCAAATCACATCATAATGCAGAACATGTGGGTTGGATCCTCAGATGCCATGGGATGATAAATGTTCACTTGGTCGTCTAGCAAAACTTGTATCATGATCCTAACTTTCCTGATTGACAGTGTGTATGATTTAGAGAGCTTTTGTGTTTGAAGTCACACTCAGTTGACGCATCACTAGTTTGAGCCAAGACTTCTGCTGTGGGTCTACAGAACTGATTCCAGTATTTTCTTAATTACAGAGTTGAGGGTAATAACTTTGAAACGCCTAATATTGGCCTGGCTCTTCATCATCTTCAGATCAGGCGTAAGAGTTCTTATTTTTGGCATGCATTATATATTTTGCATTAAAGGATGTTATTCAGAAGCCTTTGAAGGTATTTGTATAAGTTGCCTACCTGGTTTAAGATTCTCTGCTGTCAAACAGATGTGTACCCCAGCTGTGTTGTTGTCAAATTTGGCATTAGTTTTGTTTGGAGCTTTCCCAGCCCGAACTGGAACATGGTAAGTGACAGGGTGGGTTAGTTGAATCTTTGAGAGTTGCTTAATTGTCAAAAACTGGCTTTGGGTAAGAAATGATCATTGCAACCTGGCCACAATATTGCAAAGAATTTTCATCTCAATTGATATTGAAATTCTTAACCCATCATACATCCGAATACTATGTTTAGCGTGAATTTGAGTGTGATTAGAGTAAAATTGTGTTACCTCATGCTTCAAATCTTTCGAGCAGCATCTTTATCTTTCTAGTAGTTTGTTATCCAAGTGGAGCATCTTTGCGTTTACCAGAACCTCTTCCTATTGATTAAATTATAAATAATAATAATAAGGAGGAGGACATGGTATAGCGCCTATTTTTTAGAAGCTCTAAGCACTTTACAACATCAGATTATATAATATGACTACAGAAAAACAAAGAACAAACACCATGAAATTGAAAAACATATCAAATGCTACAAATATTTAAGGAACGAAACATTATTAGGTCTTTAAGTTTGTTCTTGCAGTTGAAAAATGTGCGTTTTAAAAACACTCTTGAAAGGGATCACTGTGTCTTTGTGTCTAATTTATTTCAATGGGCAATTCATTCCACCACGCTGGGCCCCTGGTATGCAAACAAACGTCCAAATGACAATATGACTTCGTTTTCATAGTGGGAACAATGAGTATATGATTGTCTCAAGATGAGCGTAAGTATCTTTCTGGTGTGTAAACATGGGTGAGGCCGGATATGTATGTTGGACTGGAGTCCGTCACTGAAACGTAGCACAGAAAACAAATTTTGTGCTTGATTCTGGATCGAATGGATAGCCAGTGTAGGGTACAGAACAGTGTGGAGGTGTGCCCTGACTGTGGTTAGAGTTTGGGACGAGCCTAGGCTCGAGCTCGAGGCTCGATAATTTTGGAGCATTTTCGGGGGCTCGAAGCTCGAGCTTACGCCTAGAAAAATTATCTGCTTTTTGGTATTATCGGACCGGATAAACCCGTGCGATAATTAATTGACTGTGGGAATGAGCGGCTTTACAGATTCACACGTCCTACGCTTTCCCATGTGTTGGTTGACCAGTGGGCGGTCGTTGCCTTTCAAGGGTCATCGATGAGGGCTTCTAGGATAATAATTCCGACTATTATGATTGCGGCTGACGGGGAGAAAGGGTTTTTCAACTTCTGCAAGCGACATAACCGGTGAACTTCTCAAGCGTTTGGCCTGACGATGAGTGGTGCTGGAGGGGCAGTAGGCGCACAACTGACTCCCGAGGGATTTCTTTTAAGCTGATTTTTGAACAGTTCAAACAACATAAACGTGTTGTCAGCGATTTTTCATATTGTATCTGCTCTTTGTTTGTTAATTTTTACTTATATTTTATTTCTAAAGCAGCAGCGATGTCACAAAATAAGAAATCGGCTGTTTGGACTTATTTTAACAAGCGCGGAAATGATAATTTCGCAGCTTGCAATGAATCTAAGCAGACAATTTCATGTCCACAAGGAAACACTTCAACAATGCTTCGAAATCTGCTTAGCATTCATCATATTCATTACTACTCAAGCTTGAAAAAATTATCGAGCTCGAGCTCGCACGAGCTTCAAATCCCCGAGCTTTCCTATACTCTAACTGTTGTACTATAAAGATGATCCGAGCAGCTGTGTGTTGTGACAAACGAAACAGAATTGAGTTGCAATAGTCCAGTCCTGAAAGTACTAATGGAAACACGAGTGTTTTAGTGGCATCAACTGAAAGATATTTGCGAATGGAGCTGATAAATACTAGTAGCTAATAACTTCAAATGGCTGCTTCCATTCATACGTTGATATCTTGCCTTCCATGTACGAAAGTTACTCTTGATGATTTGGTCCAAGACACTTGGTTCTTGGACTTGACTCTGCATTTTTCAGATTCACTTCATTTTTGGCATGCATGTTTTGATTATTTTCAGGAAACTGATATATGTGGTGTTCGAAGTGTGATGTTGCATGGAATAGCATCAATGCATAACGTCTCACTGAACATTAAATATATATTATTTCAGAGTTGGAATGAAATCATAGATGTTATCTCATTTGCACCAATTAGCTCTATAACTTGATTACGTGATATCCTCAATCAAGATCCTTGTAAACAATAGTCACTTAATATTCAACTAAAAGGAAATATAAATTAATATAGTTTATATTTACTGTTTAACAATTTTATGTTTTGTTATAGTGTTGATATTTATTTTGCAGGTTATTTAGCCTTGCTCATGTGTTCCCAAAGTCTACACTTAAAATTGTATGGTCTTAAGCTAAGTAACAGAAAAGAGGGAGAAGCAACATATATTGTAAAATTCAATAAATACCGTATTTTCACAGAAAAGAGGGAGAAGCAACATATATTGTAAAATTCAATAAATACCGTATTTTCGCGCATATATCCCGCGGGTTATACCAGATTTTACAAACCCCGCAGGGGGGGGGGGGGTGCGGGTTATATAAGGGTGCGGGCTATATCACAATTTTTTTACACATGATGATATTTCAACATATTGTTCGAAAAACGTAACTACATAACATATATTGTTCTAGTTTTGTTTTGGTAGGGTTGGATATTATGGCTACTACGGTGACTTTACAACCTACGGTATCGGGACTAAATCAACATTTCGGGATAAAAACTTAAAATTTCGTATCCGTCACGTTTTCATAATCAATATTTTCTGTTTTCAATCGAAATAACTACGGTACCTAATTTTACCGCTGGGCCACGATCCACTGCTTCAGGTCAGCTTCAAGGTGAGGCCACTTTGCTTTAGGTCCGCGACGAGCACGTTTTCGTGGATTCATCTTCTCCAACGTTCCTTTTTCTTTTCTCCAACCTCGGATTACACTCTCATCAATATCAAATTTTGTGCCTGTGGCTCTATTGCCATGCACTTCAGCATACGCAATGGCAGTTAGCTTGAAGTCGGCTGTGTAAGACTTTCGTTTCGGCATTTTTTAAATTAAACAGAAAGAAATTATTTAAACTCGAATCTACACTTCACAAGAATACAAGATTATTTAAAAATGTCCGTGTTTATGTAGCCTGTAGTTGAGGCACAGCTCCTACGCACACAAGCACTGTGTACCGTGTTTTTCCTGACTTTTATTGAGCAAAGGTCGTCGGCTTACTTTGATGATGGCGCCGCTAAAGGCTCCAGTTGAAGGGTGAAACAAATACCTGTTTGTTATTGCTGCGGCAACTTCAGATAATTGTAGAACATTGAAACAGATTTGTTTTATTTGTTTAGTATATATCAGTGCTTCAAAGGTAATCAGTTCTCTTTGAAGTGTCAGCAAACGTATTTTTTCTTCTTCCATCTGGTATTTGTTTTTAAATTACGGTAGTGTCATCTGCTTGACTGTACTCATTTTACGTTTTCGCCTTCTGCGGATTTGGATTTTGACTAGTCAGTTGCATAAAGTAATAAGGCCAGATATCATCATTAGCGGATTATGATATAACAGTGCACTGTTAGTGTGGTTTGCCAGTATGAGACAAGGACTTGTTATTTTAACAATATATTCCAGTACATTGTTTCCTGTCATGGTGCCTTTGATTTTCTCTACTCCAAACACAAGACTGTATATACGGTTTTTATCAGCCAAAATTGGTGTCGCCACAAATATCACCAGATGGTATATTTTGTCACCAAAACGGAAAACAGAATCGCAGTTTGCTACATCAGCGAAGCCCCGTGATCCTGTAATTGATTTCATTTCCGATTGTAGCTGTATAAATATATCTATGGTTGCGGGTTATACATAGGTGCGGGTTATGCCAACGATTTTTTACACAAAACCCCAAAACCCGCGGGCTATATGAGGGTGCGGATTATCTGCGTGTGCGGGATATATGCGCGAAAATACGGTAATTTATTTCTCAGCAATAAAAAGTGACATGTTTGTAAAATCAATAAATAATTTATTTCTCAGCAATAAAAAGTGACATGTTTGTAAAATCAATAAATAATTTATTTCTCAGCAATAAAAAGTGACATGTTTGTAAAATCAATAAATAATTTATTTCTCAGCAATAAAAAGTGACATGTTTGTAAAATTCAATAAATAATTTATTTCTCAGCAATAAAAGTGACATGTTTGTAAAATTCAATAAATAATTTATTTCTCAGCAATAAAAAGCGACATGTTTGTAAAATTCAATAAATAATTTATTTCTCAGCAATAAAAAGCGACATGTTTGTAAAATTCAATAAATAATTTATTTCTCAGCAATAAAAAGCGACATATTTGTAACAAATTTACAGTATTGTAAATGAAATTATAAATAATCATAACAATTATATCATAAATGCACATTTTGGAATTTCCTATATAATTCCAATAGTGTTCTAAATAAATTATAATATTGAATGCGTTGATGTGCCTGAAGTCTCAAATATTCTCATGTGCCAGTGACATGGAATGGGGCACTGTGAATGTATCACAATGATATAATCCAATATTTCCTTGACTGAATTCACTTAAGTTAAAAAAAATGATTTAGTCCAAGAAATATTAATAAATAATTTTAAAAAATCATCCCTAATTAAAAACAGAACACAACAATAAGACTAATTATATTTAAGATGTTAAGGCAGAAATGAGCTACTTTTAAAGTTTAAAAAAACATTGAAAATAAAATGCTAAGATATAATATAGATAGAATAATAATCAGGATGTAGGTCAGTCTGCTCTCAAAAGCATTGCTTGTTGTCACAAGTTTAGAAATTTGCAAACGAAAAATTAATATTCTCCATTCAGACAGAAGCAAGCATGTTTTCCTCCATTAATAAAGATCTGAATTTAGAATTAAAGAAATTTAAGCTTTGCATGTTGTTTGCAACAAAAATGTCAACAGTCTAGTACTCTATTAACTTGATTTTGAACAAATTTCAGCATCAGATGAAGAATATGTGGGCACACACATTGGGAGGATACAACCAGTCCAAAGATGGTCAACCAGCCAAAAACAAAAAAAAAAAACCCAAATTGTGAAATCACGCAAGGAGGAGGAGTCACGTGATCATTTATATCACGTACACCTAACATGACCCTGACGAGAACAGATAATGTCTACTTTACGAATAAAATTTTTTGTTTTTTTACTAGTCTCATCTTGACCTTTACAACCACAAGTCATTTTAAAATTAAAATAAAACTTGTTCTCGTGGTGGCAACTAACCTTGAATAAAGGTCAAGATCTAGGTCAACATTACTTGTTTACCAAAGAATAATTCAGGCCAACAAATTTTCTGGAAAACATCATCTCTAGTGAATAGATTTACATTACAATAGCATGTAATGAAGAATAAAAGAATTTAAAACTGACAAGCAATATTAAATTAAAACACACACACACACACACACATATATATATATATATATATATATATATATATATATATATATATATATATATATATATATATGTAATTGGATATACGTAACACTTAGTATCTACCTTCCTACTCATCTAGATATTTACCAACTTTCATCTATGCTATCTCTATAGATCTACCTATTGCCAGACTCATTTGACTATGAATGTCTCATATGTATTAATATAAACTAACATCGTGCATGTCTAGAGTATTCTAAGGTCGATGCCTATCAATGTCTTATTCAATTGGAGATGTTATTAAGTGTATTCTTTTATCTTGATATTTAAGGAAAAAGCATTTTAAACCCAAGAAATGGATTTAGCGAGTCATCAATTATCGACTGCCTGTCATCTGTTGAGTTGTATTTTCTTTAACTGAATGTTTTTTTTCTTGACATTGCATACATTAAATATATATGATCAATGACTAATAATTCATTTCACTAATTTATTCTATATGGCACATCACAAACTTTAGACAAAGACAGCAAACTATGTCTACACACCTCCACCAAATAATACCGTTGGATAGGGCATGCATTCCTATTGGGTTATCTAGCATCACAGAAAAGATACATGTTCCTGCTACATAACTTGCTCCAATATGTCCTATTCATTTAAAATGATAGAACTCACGAAGCTCGCAAAGATGAATTTTAACATACCTGCTACACATTAACCGTTGTGTGGTCATTTGCAAAAACTCTACAATAACAGCTGCGTTTTCTTCTTTGCGCACAACTCTATATACGATTCAGAATCTGAGTAATTTCATGCATTTACCTGTCAAGCATTTTACCTGTCAAGCATTTTTACCTGCTATATTCCTCCGAAAAGATAGATATTAAACGAACGAGTATAAATAGTAGTTAGTTTTTAAGATGTAATTGGGTTAAAGATTAAGATGATGTATGAATGACATTTTTGGTAAATACCTATATATTTCAAGCGTGCGATTTTGGATACCGCAACCTCGCATACGTTTGTATTTCTCATTTGAACATGCCAACCCAATTTTCATAAGTGTCGGTGACATAGGGTCCACGAGAAGGTGCGTAAAGCAAACACCAAAATGAATGTATACGACTCATCCATAACGCATTTGTCTTAGTCTAGATGAAATAAGCTCAAATAGCTTGAGGTTGTCAGGAGGAAACAAATACTTGAACGTACGAAGATAACGCTATGTTCCATAAAGCAATCCTAAGTAAGTGGATGATAAATCTATACAAATTTCTTAATAAATTCTTATTAGACTAAAGTGATGATTTTGTAGACCAAACCATCATCATCGTTGTATTGGGGAATAATATATCATTATTCTTTTGCTCAAATCAAGGATATATATATATATATATATATATATATATATATATATATATATATATATATATATATATATATATATATATATATATATATATATATATATATATATATATATATATATATATATATATATATATATAGAGAGAGAGAGAGAGAGAGAGAGAGAGAGAGAGAGAGAGAGAGAGAGAGAGAGAGTTAAATATTAATTTAAAGTGAAATCGAAATATATCATTTGTTATCACTTCTCAAATCTTGTAATACCGTTAAGGTAGAATGAAACAAATATTGTGATATCTCATGTAAATTATAGGGTTATATGAACTGGATTCGGGCAATACAGCTATCTGTAAGCGTAGATTAAAATAGTTTTGGAAACGGCGAGCCAATATGATCAAGGATATCCTTGTCTATAGCCTGATGCCCCAGCCATACCCCTACTCTCGTCGTTCCGAACATTGTAAATCGTGGGAGTTCGGTCCGCAACTGACATATGATAATAAAAACTCCTTTCTTTATCTTGCGCTACCTATTGGTGTTTCATGCCACGTTAATAGCTTGCATGTCTAAACGTGTTTATTAACGTGGAGAGTTGCCTTTTTTGAGTCCTGGTTACGATGTTTTCTATACGTACTTGCTGAATCATTTCCAATACTTTACTGAATATCGATTTTTATATAACGCAATAACAATCCTAAAGTTGAATTGGGTCCTTTTTCTGCTTTAGAACGTGAGTAATCATGCCAGTTTTTTAATGCCGGTTTTTTGTTTGCGTTGTAAAACACTATTCAAGAGCATGTGTGGAGATTTTGTATTTGTTTTTGTACATGTTTCAAGATGTTATGCACTCATACACGAGCATTCAGGGACCTGTTGTTGGCCAGTTTGGCAATATTTTCATCTAATTATGATCCAGTCAACGCTGGAAAAGGTTCAATATATTTTTGAGCCACATTTTTTAGGCTTCAGTAAATTAATCGAAATTATTAGAGCGTGATAATTTGTTTTAATATTGATACCTGGTGTTCCTGTTCCTGCAATTGTCTGTATCTTTGCGTATAAACAATATTATAGAATGGCTTGAAAGCCTATATGGCTGTATGCTATTTGTACTATTTTTCAATCAGGCGTAACGAGCCATGTTCCCACCACATGGCATACGGGGACGGTGTATGACAAGGTTTTTTGTTTCGCGGGTTTTATCGAAGAAGTTTTTCATTAAACTTCCATTTCTCGTAAGCTTCTCACTGCACGAATAAGTTTTTCATGTATGATATTTTGATGTGAATCTCTGGATATAGGGGACTGTCATCATGACCCGTTGAAACTTTGCAAAATTCATGTTGGATTAGCTGCTACTGCAAATATATATCATCTAGCAACGTAGACAAAATATATTAGATTTAAGCAATTTGTTGATACCTGCTAGCTTTCAAGCAAGTATTTTATCCTAGAATCATAATAAGATGGAATAGACTACCAAGAGAGGAAACCATTAGAATTATTATCTGCCCTTTTTTAGCTTTACACGGGAGTTAAATGGGCATATTTACATTTTAATTTTACAGTTTAGTACCTTATAATCCAGCTACTGATCAGCTTCAACAACACTGCTGTTTGCCAAGTTTCTCTTCTGCATTTTTATAAAGCAAGTCTTTTCAGGGGCGATGAAATAATGGGGTTACCTAAGGGTAGAACAGAGAATATATATATATATATATATATATATATATATATATATATATATATATATATATATATATATATATATATAAACTGTGATATTTTTCAGGATCAATATATTATTGTCGCACTGTACTTGCTGTTCCACTGTGCCCTTCCCATTGTGTACATGTTTATATGTTAAATTGAAGGTTTAATGTTGAGCGCAATTCGTGGCAAAGAAAAGTGTTCTAATAAATTTGTAAGTTATGGAGTTAAAACCTGATACAGCCGAATAGTAGACACAGTTTGAGTTTGTATCTCCTTACATCTGTTCTGGCTGAAATGCTAATGCAGCCATTCTCCTACGTCTGATGTCCTATTTGATTCTGATCTTATATCATTGGCATATTTCAGGACTTTTTAACATTGTTCTTTTCCATAACAAATTGGCATAATAATAATAATAATAATAATAATAATAATAATAATAATAATGACTTTGTATAACGCCTAATCTTTAGAAGCTCTAAGTGCTTTACAACATATATAATGATATGACTATAACAAAACCCGAAAACCCCACATGAAATTTGGAAACAAAAGAAATGCTGAACATATTTAAGGCATTGTGCAGTCACTATGGTGTGTTTTAAGAGCAATCATGAAAGGGATCACTGTCTACGTGTCTAGTTTCAGAGGGCAATTCGTTACCCATTGCTGGGCCCTCGCATGCAAAAGAACTTTGTCCATATGACTTTGTTTTCATGGTTGTTTCGAATATGGACGCGGCGGATTGTGGAAACACTAAGTATAATAATAAAGAGGATATTTTAGTTTAAATGGCAGCCTGTTATCCAGAAGGTTTCCTGGAATGGGAAAATGGCATTGAATTTGAAAAGATTTGGACATCCAACACATGACATGACGAGAATAGCGATAAACGGACCTTTACCGGATTTCGACCTGACTTGACTCGCCTGTATCGAATTATTAGAGTTTGCTAAATATCTTCATCCGATTTGTTATGTCTGGTTTGGTAGACACTTTTCTGAAGAAATGTGTACCGATTATATTGTTACGATATATGTTCGACGCAAAAATACTAATATTTCAAATGATAAGTGAAGCAATTATATCTTATAGCCCACAGAAAGAAGTTTGGTTACCAGAGCAAAAGAAATATTTAGATGATAAAAATCCTGATATAAACGATTTTGAAAATGAAACCGCAAAAGATCTTGACAGAAGAATATTTGGTAACTTTACGCAAGGAAGGATGATTTGGTCATAAACGACATTATACGAAATTAGTTATGGACGATTCTGAACTTGCTTTTATAATAGCCGATGAAACTCGGGAAAACGCTTACGGGTCTAAAGGAACTAAATTAGGTACAATTGTTAGTGATGGCGATTCACCGCAGTTTCTGATTTAAGATTTTCAATATTCGCTTATGTTTCGCTAAATGCATTATCGATGATAAACAGTTTCGTAAGACCGCGATTAGAATCGCTACAGATTCATTCTATATCGAAATAAAATATTCAGAATTACTGACTCAGTTGTAGACTATTACTGCTTATATCATGAGAGGAATGGGGAATAAAGCAAGCAAAGTTACATAATTATTCTGAGTCTGCCGATGTTGATCTCAAGGATGTTTGTTTTAAAAAAAATACATAAGCATACAAATTGTCATCTCTGTCAGTGTATGATTATGTGACTAGATATAAACCATTTATCTTAATGGACCTGGACGTTCTGGTAAAGCAACTCATGCAATTGAATTATTTCGACATTTTGATATGTAGTTGTAACCCCTACTTGCCGGAAAGATAAAGGAAAGAAATTTTAAATCAAGCACTTATCATAAATTCTTTCAATGGAAAGAAGATAAATGGACTTCTGCACGAATGGGTGAAAAATATGTTCGAAGAATTGTTGTTTGGGATGAAATATCATCAGTATCTAAAGATATATTAAAATAATTCATGATTGGTTATTGACACAAAATACTACTGTGATAATGTGTGTTAACCATGGTCAACCACCACGTTTTGTTGGATTGTCTCCACACTAATGGATGAAAATGTTTGTAAGTTATTATGAAGAAATATTGATGATCATAGAGTGCTTGACCAGAATTAAATTAGTTTAAGAAATTAATCAGACTACAACTGAATAATGTGCAGTGTGAAATAATGCGTGATGTAATTTCAAAAACTCCATATGAGAATTTCATTAAATCATGGCGACCAAATGATTTAATAGTTGCAAGTAGAAATATTGTTTGTGATTCACTTCAACAACAGCTATTTCTGTTACATAAAGAAATAATTCCAAACCTACACGCATCATTATTTTATCGCACGGCAGATACTCGACGGCAAAATATTGAAGTTAATATACTAGGACCCTTGACAGAGTCAAGAAGGAAACAAAATCTAGTGTTAAATGATTTTGGTTTAGGTCATGTCAGTGTTGCTGAGAGCATTATCTATGAAAAAAACTCCATGGAGCCTTGACTACGCAACGACAATACGTTCATCTCAAGGATTAACTATTTCTGATACAGTTGATTGGATTGTTGATGATATAATTGAGTGGTTAAACTTACTTTATATCGCAGTGTCTGTCAGAAGAATATCTCACCTACGAAGGTTTATTGTAAATTCGACAGAAACTATTCACACTAACATTAATGAAAATAATGAAATTAATGTAATCAGAAAAAAAAAATTAGTTAACTATAAATGATGTGTCAAGAATCTACAATATTATAACAGTATTCTAAAAATAATCCTAGACAATTTACTGGAGATAGAATTGATAGCAGTCTTGGTCACACACGACACAGTGTGATGCTGACTTGTCTTGACCTGCTAGTTCGCACAAGTGAAGACGGTGGTAATTGTGTATCATCAGGAATTATTTGTAATTGTTCACATACACATCCAAGCTGAGGAGCAGTTTAATCTAATCTGTAGGTTGCTGGTCTATCCATGGATCTTACCACGCTGGAAATTTCACGTGTTACACTCCAAAGAGGATCAGTCGCAATTTTGTACCACCTTTAAGTTCACCGGGTTCATATAAAATTTTACGGAAGCATTGCCTAGCACTGGCGGTTTTGAAAAATCATGTCGTTGTATTGGCATATGCTTTTGTGATCGCATTGGTAGGTTTCATAGAAATTGCACGAGTAATCTCATTATTTAATGAAGCTTTCACACTTGGTAGCCTCGCAACCCATTCACGAGATCTCATACCTTTATGAACTTTGTTCATTGATAGTTCATTTGCATATTGATATCCAAATAATCGTTCAGTACGTGCTCGATTAAATCGCTCAACGATTGCCTGGTCACGATGAATTGCAGTATGTCCTCGTCTGAGTTTGGGGTTATATTTTTTCATCAGAGATGATACCGCATCAGTAAATGCTTTGCCAGGATCTACATGGCCATTGCAAGGACACTCGTTTATAAATTCTTTCAAAAGCAGATGACACTTAAGCAGCTTTTTAAGTTGATAGTGGTTTTGCTTCTTTATATCCACTTGCAACTAAAATAACAGTCAACGCGTTTTTGTAATTATATTGTCGTCTACCAATTGTAATAGTATTTTGAGATAAAAACACATATCCGCCTGATGAACTTCATTAGGATCGCTGACACCAAAATGTGTGTACTGAATTTATTTAAGTGATGGTAGATACATTTGCATTATTGCCCGTCGTGCTAGCCAGTTTGCTACAACAGGACGGCGAATTTACTAATGACCGCTCTACCTCTCCAATATTATTTTGGGTTATAATAAACCGATTACAATATAATACTAATCGGCTGGTTGATATATAACCAGCCCCTAACACGAGTTTACCTTTCATTGCAGATCTTATGAACCAATCAGCTAAAGATTCTTGAAAGATTTTTTTCATGGAATTTTACGAATTAATCAACTTTACATCTGAAATTTGTCGTCGCTGCAAATCTTTTTCTAATATACTACATCATGACCGTGACATGCTCGATTTATTTAGCATTTATTGAATAGTCTACAAGTCTTGGCAGATCTTTCGCTTCATCTGTCAGTAATGGGGTCTCGAGTGGTCGAGTGGTCTAAAGCGCTGTCCAATACGGATCATTGCCATCTCACCTCTGTCTGCGTGGGTTCAAGTCTCCGATTCGGCCAATGTGGTTACGTGAGAAAGCTTGCCTAAAGCTTCTCGTGGGTCAGTGGTTCTTTCCGGGGGTTATCCCGGGTTCTTCCTCCACAAATAATTCTAACCGCTATGTATAGCCTATCGTGTGCTGAAAATGGCGTTAAACCCTAAAACTACAACAACAACATCTATACATTCTTTAAATTCATTTACTGATTCAATCTGAAGATTGGGAGACATTATAACAATTCTTAATTTCAATTATTTATCTACACCCAAACCTTAAGAGCAGCAGATACTGCGCAAACTCAGCAAAGTGTATATCAAGGGCAGTATAATGGCGAACTGTTTTGACCAGCGCAGGCTGAAGTTTTAAAATTGAGTTTAATTTTTACCTTGAGATTGGCAAATAGACACCTATGTCGAGGTCCGTTCGCCCTTTCACCATTAGATCAATATCATCAATATCGATGAAGTTGCGTCAAAAGATGAACTTGATGGATTTATTAATAATCTAGTTGTCTACGATGATGAAATGCTGTACAAACAATCAAATCCAGCGCGGATATTTCTTGAGACAAACACAAAAATGCAGATGTTATTTATGTTATTCACCGATATACACAAATACATAAAGTATTAACCGATATACACAAATACATAAATTATTCACCGATATACACAAATACATAAAGTATTCACCGATATACACAGATACATAAATTATTCACCGATATACACAAATACATAAATTATTCACCGATATACACAAATACATAAAGTATTCACCGATATACACAGATATTTAAATTATTCACCGATATACACAAATACATAAATTATTCACCGATGTAAACAAATACATAAATTATTCACCGATATACACAAATACATAAAGTATTCACCAATGTACACAGATACATAAATTATTCACCGATATACATAAATACATAAATTATTCACCGATATACACAAATACATAAAGTATTCACCGATTTACACAAATACATAAATTATTCACTGATATACACAAATACATAAATTATTCACCGATATACACAGATACATAAATTATTCACCGATATACACAAATACATAAAGTATTCACCGATATACACAAATACATAAATTATTCACTGATATACACAAATACATAAATTATTCACTGATATACACAAATACATAAATTATTCACCGATATACACAGATACATAAATTATTCACAGATATACACAAATACATAAATTATTCACCGATATGCACAAATACATAAATTATTCACTGATATACACAAATACATAAATTATTCACCGATATACACAAATACGTCAAGTATTCACCGATATACACAAATACCTAAAGTAATCAAAGATAACTCTACTATTTTAGTTGTATTTAATGGAGTTGATACACTTACTCTGCAAAATATTATCAGATTTGGTGTTCAGGGATATGGATATAATATATTTAAAAAACTTCTTTTGAGGTTCGCAAACTACTCCACACGGATTTATAACAATACATTTACACGATCCTAGATCAATATATCGTGTAGGTCTTGATATAATCTTTCGTTAATCATCCTATATTTATGGCATCTTCATAAGTATTTATATAATCCGATTAGCTCTATCTGTGATTTATAATAATTTCTGACTCGTATTATCAGAATATCGCGTCTTCTTCCTGAGAGAAACAAGGCTAAAAACGTTAGGCCATGAATGAGCCCAAGTGCTCGGATCTAACACTCACCCGTTACACCAACAGGTTGTTCCCCCGCCACTTTCGCGGAGGTGGAATTTCTGTCATCGAAAAGAATTCTATGATAAAATGTCAACACAATTTTCAATTTATGCCACACATCGTATTGAACTAGTCCAAATAACAGACAATTGATGAGACCAGAATTGATAACATATGTACCAGAAAAAATAACCACTTTTTAAATCCTTTCGGCACGTGCTATCAAATAGCTATTGTAACCAGTAAATACAATATGAAAAGGCAGATTTATATCATACGTCACTGATACAGATAAAGTAAAAATTAATAGCTACCCTGTACCTTTTATCAACAAAAATCATACGATATCCACAGGAGTCTATGGCTCAGCTTTGCATTTTTAATATACAGTTTGATTTTATAAATTTAATAAGGTAATGATCTCTGAAGGTTTGGGTCCTTTTTTCGGTGTCATGTTTGGATGGACAATGCTACATTCTGAACGTTTTAATCTAATCTTTTTGAGGACAATGAAAATAACGCAGACTGAATATAGAGACCTACCTCTTTCATGTCTAAATAACCTCTGCTTAAAGACTTATCCCTGTTGATGTTAATTTAAACTCCACTTAGAGACCAGTCCCTTTTGATGTCTAGCTAACATTCACTTAGAAACCTATTCCTTTTCATGTCTAGGTTACATCCACGTAGAGAACTATCCCTGTTGATATCTAGGTAGACTCCACTTAGACACTTGTCCCAGCTGATGTCTACGTAACCTCTACTTCGAGACATAACCTTGTTGATGTTTAGTTAAACTTATCTTAGAGATCTATCCATGTTGATATCTAGATAACCTCCACTTCGAGACCTATCCCTGTTGGCATCTAGGTAGCTGTCACTTTGAAACTTATTCCTGTTAATGTCTAGGTAACCTCTACTTGAGACCAATCCATGTTGATGCCTAGGTAACCTTTACTTCGAGACTAATCCCTGTTGATGTCTACGCAACCTCTACTTAGAGACGAGTCCTTGTTGATGTTTAGTGAGACCAATCCCTGTGGATGTCTACGTAACCTCAATTCAGGGACATATCCCTGTTGAAGTCTAACAAACCTTCACTTAGAGACCTATCCCTGTTGATGTCTAGGTAATCTCCACTTGGAGACTTATCTCTGTTGATGTTTATGTAACCTCAACTTACATGATGTGTAACCATTTATCCATTTTGGTGGTCGTGCGCTCTAAATCAGTATTTTGCAGACATTTGATATCTTTATGGAAACAGGTTCCCAATGACGTTGCACATATCAAAATATCATATTCTAAACTAAATTGCGGATTGTGATTTTATCCATCAACAATCCGGTTTATTTTTCTACTACTAAATGGGCTTTTGACAAACCATTATATGTGATAAAAATGTTTGCTTTCAAATACGAAATCAAAAAGAACGATGAAAAAAATATTCATCGACTACTAGATTAAAAAGAGTTCAATATTGATATCATGGTATGATTCTCTCTCTCTCTCTCTCTCTCTCTCTCTCTCTCTCTCTCTCTCTCATATATATATATATATATATATATATATATATATATATATATATATATATATATATATATAAGGTTTAAACAATAAGATTAGAAAAGACAGCCATGCATAAATACAATTATTTTTTTCAGCCCGAGACATTTTCTTTTAAATAATTTTCTAAATTTGCTTTTTAGCCAATAATTACTACTATAACAATGAGCAGCAGAGAGGGTGAACAGACCACGTTTTCAAGCAAAAATAAGGCTTCCAGATCATGTTTTCGAGCAAAATATGGCCTATAGACTACGTTTTCAGACAAAAAATAAGACTTCCAGCAAAATCTAATTTAACCAAAAAAAAGTCTCCATTTTTGCAAAAACGGAGATTTTACGATTTTTTAATCAATTTTGCTCGCAACGATGTGGTCATCCACCCTCTCTGCTGCTAAAGTTTTCAGTTCTGGGTTAACAAAAAATAATAAATGATTTGATCAAGTCTTTATGATTTCACAAACAGACTAATCGCTAACACCTCTTCTTGTAAATCAATCAGATTATTTGACTGGTCGGTGAGTTTGAAATTAATTCTGGTTAATGAATTATTATGGCATCGCATGTAGACAGGATTAATTGGGTTTTCAATAATTAGGAATCCTGGAGGAGCTATTGGTGCAAACGAATAAAGAATATATCCCTGCTGAGCTTGATTTGATTGTTCTAGATTAATTTGATAGCTTCCTTCAATTACATCACACACTAAATTAAGCGCAATCACCGTTGAAATATTCACGTTCAACGGAGCGATATGCCTACCACCACCATCTGGATCATTATTATGTTTGAGGAGGACAGTTGAATCTGATTTTTGTAGCGCTTTGATATCGGTTTTAACAATTCTTGCTAATTCATCAGCGTTGTATTTCGGAAACTTGAAATTACGCAGATTGTCTTCTGTGATATTGTAATCGGTTAGGAATCGTTGTTTATTGTCGCTGTTGTCATTAATTATTGTTTGAATAATTAGTTCATAGATATATTCCATGTCCGATATAAGTTGATTTATTATTTCAACGTGTTTTTGCGATCTTGTTTTCCGTAGTTGTTCTAGTTGTGTGTCATATAATTGTTTAATCTCATTAAAATAACCACGGACGTCAGTTAGCGTAAATGAAATAGTAACAGATGAGTCGGTTGTTCTTTTAATGATAAAATCCCATTGCAATGTGTCTCTGTTGGTGAATATAAATCTATCGGCGATTTTTCCTTTTCTTATATCAGATAAATCATCTCGATAACTGGGATTAATTTCATGATATGATTGTACATCCGTGGTTAAGTCGGTGGTGGATTTTTCCGGTGGTTTTTCAGGCCATCCTAGTACGGTTCTAATAGAACTCTGATAGATATCTACGACGTATCCTTCTGTGCTTATCTCAATTGCGGATGATAGCGTCGGCTCATGAACTGTTATAGCGATTTTTGATTCTTTTCCAGTAATCGATTTTATTCTACGCGCGAATTCATTATTGATTTGTTCAATTTGGTATGATCCGGTTGGTATGGAAACGACGTTCCAGTCTGGGGTTCCGTCGGGTTTATTCTTATTTGCAAACACTAAAGAATTATTGGGTTGTTGACCACCAAATGATTTTGATCTGATATTAGGCCAACTGTGATACACTCGTAGTTTTGCTAGCGCTATCTCCTTCACTGGGACCGGAGAGGGGAAATTCACACTGAATTCTGGATTCGTTGATGTTATTGATATCATGCTTGTTTGTACTGGGTTCGTGTTCTCCACTATTCGTTGAAGTAATTCCTGCGGTGTTCTCATTGTTATTATACTCATGATTTATTTCTAATTTTGGTATCGAGGAATCATAAATACTGACCATCACTGAGAACTCACAATCTGGTAATGTTGATATTATTGAGATCATTTTGTTTTTTGGGTTCGTGTTTTCTGATTCCATCGGTGTTGTCATTGTTATTATATTCATGTTGTCGCTCTAATTTCGATATCGCGGAATCAAAAATACTGACCATCGCTGAGAACTCACTATCTGATATAATTGTATCATCGAGTGACGACGATATCATCGAGGATAACTGCGAATATGCGGTTGATGCAATATGAAATTGAATTAAGTAATTCTGCAGTTTACTCTGGCTGCATGATGATATCTTTTTTGCTATCCCGGTTGATATACCCCCGATTGTAGCCACCGCAGAAATGCAAATTGGAACTACGACCGGGGCAATCATTGTAACCGATGCAAGTATTATTCCGGCACCAGCGAGAACGCTTGACACCGAGTACATAGTAATATCAATTGCGGTGATTCTTCGTCGGTATTTTTTTATTTTTATTTGATACTCCTCAGTGAGGGTTTTGAGTCTAGTATGAAATTCTCTGACCTGATCATAGCGACATTGCGTTGATGAAATCATTTTTATTTTAAAAACGCTAGCGTTTTCAATTGTGAAATCTAAAGGATTTTCCTTTCAATTTAGTTATTTACTTCGCATACGAATTCTAAGCACCAGGATATTTCTTTTCTAATGGTGTTATCAACCGCGACAATCTCAAATTCTTCTTTATTCCTGATAAAAACTGTCGCGGTGCCACCAAAGTAGGTTTTACCGCTTACGATGATATCAAATTGATTGTTAGAGATTAACGTCATCCTGTAGATACCATGAGGCCACTTCTCGATATTGACCTTCAATTTAGTATTTGATTCTTTTACCCAATCAAAGGTCCCATGCTTTACCCTTTCAGAGGTTTCTTTTAGTTTAAGAATATCGTCGTAAACGTCGAGATAGGTTTTATTGATTTCGGTATATTTCATCATCGTTCCATCGCGGCGTTTAAAAAATGAAATCAAAAGGAAGTTGGCTTCAATGCCCGTTGAGGTTAGATAACCCCCGTTGAGTTCAGAATATGTCGTCGTGATATTGTAGCTTTCAGAGTCCTTAAAGAAATTTTTAGCCATTTCGCTGATGCGTTTTTGTTCGTCAACCGCGCTTTTAATTTCAGCGAGAGTCGGGCCTGTCAACGATGTGGTTTCAGATTCATCACGTGTTCTCCCCAAAAATCTATCCACGATGGTATTAAGTGTTGTTTGTCTCACCATAAACCTAATAATATCGTTGAGAGTCATCGTAGATGTAGCGGGGACACCAAAGAAATTATTAGCGACGTAGGCATTGTGAGTATGCCTGATAATAAACTCACTGATTTCAGCGAGAGTCGAGTCTGCCACAGGTGGGGATCCAAGAAACCTAACAATGACGTCGTTAGTGGGTTTTTGTACCCGCTCAACATTTTCTATTATTTTAGAAATATCGAGATAATTTGCCTTGATTTCATTTTCATTCATCATCCTTCCCGCGTCCTTGTTAAAAAAGAATAGCGATAGATAGTTTTTGATTTCAGCGAGAGTCATGCCAACCAGAAGCGGGGTTCCAAAGAATTTATGTACGACATTTTTGCGAAAAACTGAAAACTGTTTTCCGTGTTCTTCAATTTTAGATTGAAGTGTTGCTATTTCTAACAGAGAATTATCCAACTCATGGTCGTGGGCGTCAATCTTGTCGGTGATCGTAGACACAAGTGCACCTGGTTTAAGTCGTCCGTCGTTGGAATACAGCGCAATAGAGTTTTCAGCGGCGTCGCGCTGCCGTATTAAAATATCATTCAACGACACATTACTGCTTTTTAATTTACCCTGACGATCTTGAAATACAACTATTTCCCCGGGATCAACATCTGTTAAATTTAACGTCTCAGCGATTTCATCTTCGATTAGTTTTTTTATATCCTTGTTAGAATCACCGGTTGCAACGCCATCGGGTTTAGGTTTCAGAGGTCTTCCCCAAATATCAATCATGTTATTGTAAAACTCTTTCTCTCTCTAAAATCGTTTCGATTTCCAGCGATTGCTAGTGTATTCATTCACGACAACATGTGGTGGTTTTCCGCTTGGGTTACTCAAGGAGTTAGAAATAGCGTTAAGGACATTTAATACTTCGCTGCCACATATTGGTGGGTCATTCATTTGTTGTGTTGGTAGCGTAGAATACCAAGTCTTCATTGGAAGGGTTTTTATATAACGCATAAACTCTTTTGGTGGGGATAATCCATATGAATCAAAATAGACAATCCCACGTGGATCAATAGCGTATGCAACCCAGTGAGTTCCGGGTCCGGTGCTGTTATCTAAATTAATGATTCCGGTTTCAACGCTGTTTGGTTGATGTGGTAATTGATCCTTCATAAAGACACCTCTGAAGTTTTTAATCGCTAGTTTTTTAGCAGCATCCATTAAATCGAAATTGGACATGGGAACCATCGAAGATTTGGGAACCATAGGTTCGGAAATCGAAGATTTCTGAATTAATAAACCGGTCCTAGTCTTAGACCCTTTCCGCTGTACCACGAATACGGGGTTCCTGGTAGTCTTAGACCCTTTCCCTTTTTTATATCCTTTCCCAGTTGCCTTCTTTAGTGCCATTCCTGCTGCAGTACCAACGGCTCCTAACGCTGCCGCTTTAGCCACCGCTGGGGCTGCTGCTGCAATCAATGCTAGAATCGCAGCTAACAACGGAAATATGCCGCCTGTTTTAATCATATTTTTGATAGCAGCCGCAGAAAGAGTAATCTGAACACCTTTTTTGGCTGCAAGTGCATCATTGAAATGTTTTATTTGACGAGTTGTCAGCGATAGTTTATTTGCACCACCAGTCATTTGGTTGGGTTTCAACGTGATTGTGGTTCCACATTTTTTAGCTGATTCCGATTGCAATTTTTTTAATTGACCGGGAGTTAACGCAACACTAATAACACTATATGACATGTTATACATAATTGATTGATTCTAATTCAATGAAAAATCGAGAAAATCAATCAAAGATTTTCCACTGGGGCATCTACCACTCTCATTCTTCCACCAACACCTTCAAGTAGCATTGATTTATCACTGAGAATGACAGCAACCGCTCTATAATTAGCAATAGCACCACGAGTCACATTAGCTCTAAAATGTATATCAACAACAGATTGTCTCATCAAATCGAGATGTTCCAGTGAGAAGTAATAGATCGGATACAGATTTTTAAAATCATATTGTGATATTTGCAAACCAGTATCCACATTTTGATCGCGTGCCATAAATGACAACAGACGATGATAAACTCGTGCAATATGATTTTCTGTGTAATTAAGTTGTATATCCTCGGATGGTTCCTGTTGGCCGTTTATTCTCAGTGAGACGTCTTTCACACCTAATTGATCAAATATCATATGACTGAAACGTTGATCGCCAACTCGTGCGTTATCTTGTAACGCAATAAATATATGACGTGGCGCAGAAACGCCTTGTTATGATGCTAGGTTCCAAGTGAATAACCCGTTGAGACTTGATTGCTTAACATCTGTACTCACGGTTAACCAACTTAACAACGACTTTCCTCCTTGGTCCATAAATGATAGTAATCGTCCTTCAGCGGTGATTGATGGAGTCAACACTGGCATCCACAATGATATTTTTGTTAAAATAACTTTACCGGCATCAGCATTGGGATTTGCATTGTCTGCTGCAATCCTCCAAATTGCGTCATTATCATCACCCTTTCGTACAAGCGCTACTGTATGGTTCGCCCCGTAGATAACTTTTCGGACGTTTCTACAGAATCCAAATATGTGATGCAGTGGAATCGCGCATGAAAATGATTTACTCTCCCCTTGCAACATTGAAATACGTGTTGCAGCTCCTAGATTGAAATTAGGATCGTTGTTTATAATCATATTTTCAACATCAACATTAGCAGCACCAGCATTATTCTGTGGTCGTCTTATAATAAATTGATTTCCTCCAGCGGTATTTTTAACATCTTTTGCAAACATCATAGAAGGTCCTGCTGATCTTGTATAATCATCAGAATATCTCGCTAACCCGATTATTGTTGTAGCCACATCAACATCGCGATCTATCGACTCGATTTCTTTTCCATCAATGAGGTATCTTGCACTCTCAAATAACGCCATAATACCATTATTGACAAAACCGACTTGAGTACCAGCTGGATACGGTGCTCCAGCAGCTATTACAAGTTTTCCTTCTACTTCGATAAACGCTTCAGCGGGTAGAAAATATTTACTGGTATCATGAACTTGAAGTTCAATTCGCGATCGACTATCTGGGTCTATTGCATGATAGGCGTAATATTGATAATCGCGTACAGAATCATCCTTGCCAACTGGGGCGTCTATATCAAACGCTGGATCACGTGACTGTTTGAACATTTTATTCTATTTATCAGAGTCTAAATCGCGATTTTCCATTTTCATCGTCGTAGTTTTTTAAAGCCACTTCCTGCTATCATATTTGCAATATTGCTTTGGTCGGGGGTTAAAACCATCGACGCTAATTTTTCATCTACTGCGTTATTTATAATTCTACTAACACTTGCAGGCATTTCCGCTGTAGACGGTAACGGTTTCTTTTTTCGTCTCACTAATGATGTTAATTTATTCTTCGCGGCTGAAAACGCTTTCCCGGCAAAATCTCCAACAGCACTAATCCCCTTATCACGAATAACATCAATTGCTTTCATTGATAATTGTTTAGCCAACGGCATCACTTTTGGAGCCATTCTCGCAAATAACCCTAAAATGGTATTGCCTAAACCATCTCCGTAGTATGCTCTATAAACCGGAAACCATGAATTAACTACGTAGACGGGGGTTGGTTTATCATGATTGTAGTGTATGATCATTATTTGAAATCAGAAACAATTTTTCAATTGACTTTTCAATTCAGTCACTATGATACCCACTTTCCACTAACTCGCCAATGAAATCTCGATATGTGCTGATATCCATGATACCACCCTGAAATAACCGCCTGCAGATATCAGCTGCTTCATTAATTATTTCCGGTGAGTTATTTCCAGCTCGGAACCCTCCTACAAGAATCTCTAATCGTGATATATCACTGAGAACACTACCAGGACATGAAACGCTAGCGTTTTCACTGGAATCTTGCAATCCACTTCCGTTATAACTCATTGCTACATCCATTTTTTCTATTTCGTCTAAATTGGTTTTTTGTAAATAATCAAGAATATCATCATCACGTGGTATTTGTTGTTTTTTAGGTGAAAAAGATATTTTCTTTGCAGGTTGCTGTCGCCGCCTTTGCGTTTTTTGCGGTTTTTGTTGTTGTTTAAACTCTTCGTATTGTTTATACACTATATCCACCGCATTGATATATTCAATGTATGATGCACTATCTGTGTTCTTTTGACTTTTTTCAGCTTTGATTTTGTAGAATATATCAGCCCAATGAGTTATACTTCTAACATATTTATGATGTTCTGGTTTCAACATTTTTTTTCTGTCTTCATAAGTCGTAACAACAAGCGCAGGAATTTCTGTTGGATCAGTCTTATCGATTTTTGCTAACCCTTCCTCGTTAAACCTCATGCGTAAATCATCTACTGTTCTTTTTGATTCTATTTTTTGTACGGCCTGTTCTGTTTGTTCAGTTTTCGCTGCTATTTTTTCGAGTTCACCAATAACAGATTTTCCCGTCTCGGGAACATCTCCCAGTATAGCGTGCTCTACTCCCTTCGTTGCTGTTGTTACTGGTTTAAACAATTCTTCAGATCCCACAGCAAAATCAGTTTGTAAACTCTGTCGTTGTTGTAGTTTATTCCGTACAGAGTCACGAATTGGTACAAATCTCTTAATTGCATCAAGTCGTTCACGAGCCAATCGGGTTGTTAATGCTTCATTGACCATTATTTAAAATCAGAAACAATTTTTCAATTGCAAAACAATTTTTTAATCCGACCTAACACGATCATGGAAGCGTTTTAACGTCTCTATCAATGATGGGGAAAGTGTGATATTATTTATTTTTTATAAGGATTTCCACACTTCCCCCCACCTTTCCATTGATCAATCTGAACCGTTCATCAATTTTTATTCAGTGTGAAATATTTTTCATTCACTGTTTTTGACATTATCAATCAAAAAATGCTAAAAAAATTTAAAATCTCTATGAGGGACGGTCACAATCAAATAATGATAAATGGTTGGTCAATCAAAATTGTTCATTTTCTTGAATTAACGCCCGTAGGTTTCTAATTTTAGAATTACCTCCTTTTTCAATTCGTATTCGTACCCCAATTCTTTTCGTATTCGTTCTACGATGGTATACAACGGAGCGAACACACTTACGTCACTGGAGAATGCGAGAGAGTCCCGAATAGAATTCTGAATTCTTTTGATGAGCGCATACTTCTTTGGTAGCATATACTTGTTAGTGCTAACTCCGTATTCTATATCCTGAAAATCAGACATGATTTGATCAGGATTTAACCCATCTGATAGTTCAATATTCCAACTTTTCAATTTTGATATCTCGGATAAAATGCTATTCATGTTTTCAGAATTCATTATTCTATAATAATGATATATTTCTAAATGAAAAATATGACGCATTAGACGTAACTAAATCGAATTTTTTGTCCCGTCATTTTTGAAATAGCCGATCGATAAATCCCCTCTGCAACATATCGTACTGAGGCTCTACAAATATCGAAGTGCCTACCGGCTTCATTCATTGATTGAAATATTTTTTCTTCGTTAGTTATCGTATTCAAAGATTTCACAGGTCTCTTCCCAACCGTTTTGCATTTTCCAGTCTCTCCTCGTTTGGTATTCTCACTTTGTGTGATAGCCTGCAGATTTGATAAAGAATTGTTCTTTGGATTAGAATCGATATGATCAATGACAGAATCATCCTCGATCAATCCATAAAAACACTCAAATGCGAAACGATGATTGAGATAAGTTTTCGTTTCTTTTCCCTCCCTAACAGTAAATATCAAATACCCTTGATTATTCACAGAACCAACTGGTTTCTTCAGTCTACTGTTTCTGACAGTACCATCACTGGATGCTTCATAATTTATAATCACAGGGTGTGGTCTGAATTCTTGGTTCATTTATATATTATACTATTGTTTGTCTAATTCATTGTTTGGTTTAATGATAAATCTTTCGATGTAGTCTTGAGGAGTTCTTATGATTTTATCCTTGATACTGACTTTGTCAGCGTCAAGAATACTGACTTTGTCAGCGTCAGGGTCAAAATTTCTGATTGATTGTCCATTTTTTATTCTTTTATCATAATAACGCTTCAACTCCCTGTATCGCTTACCACCACAATTCAAACACAACTGCGATTTTCCCCTGACCCCAACTCCACATAGAATACAAGGTAACGGACCAAGGCTTCCACGACGATAGCTTTGCATATGATATCCACAGAACTCATTTCTGCATGATTTGTTACACGGGGTTATTGATCCAATCATAAGCCACTTGCAGTGATTCATTATATAAAAATCTTTCATTTAAATGCTTGTTTTAATTATAGCATTAGGGAACTAAGGAAAACGCCTTCGAAAAATGCTAATAAGGAGTTTAAGAGATTATTAAAAATCAATCCTAGATTTAATCTCGATAGACCCAAAAAACATCCAATAGACGGAAACATGAAAGAGTTTAAGAGATTATTGAAAATCAATCCTAGATTTAATCTCGATAAACCCAAAAAACGTCCAATAGACAGAAACATGAAAGAGTTTAAGAGATTATTGAAAATCAATCCTAGATTTAATCTCGATAAACCCAAAAAACGTAACAAGAGATTATTGAAAATCAATCCTAGATTTAATCTCGATAAACCCAAAAAACGTCCAAGAGACGGAAACATGAAAGAGTTTAAGAGATTATTGAAAATCAATCCTAGATTTAATCTCGATAAACCCAAAAAACGTCCAAGAGACGGAAACATGAAAGAGTTTAAGAGATTATTGAAAATCAATCCTAGATTTAATCTCGATAAACCAAAAAAAACGTCCAAGAGATTACCCTGGAAAGATGCTCAATTCAATCTCGATATAGTTTCTAATACACCAAAGAATACAATTCTTGATAAAGCCATGATTAGTAAAATCAGAGACTGTTTTAATGAATTCAAGCGTGATGGAGCATCTTATTGTTGGTCAACATTTCGAATTGATGGTGTTGTTGATGCTACCATGAATGATGAAAAAGCAGCAGTGATAATTTCACGTGTTGGGGAAAAACGGCATTTTTTCCGAATCAAATTCATTATCGAAGTCGATGGTAAATGGATTATCAGGGATAAATTTGAACCAATCCTCAAGAATAAAAAAGCTGTCATTGTGAGTAGAGATTCCAAACCAGGAATTCTAACCGGCATTGACAAACCATACTACGAAAGATCTTATCCCGTAACAGCAATGGTTTATGGGATATATCCGTTAAATGATAAACCCGATATCGCAAAACTAGCTCCTATGAAATATTCTAGTTCACTGAATTGTGTAGCAGAACGAAAAATAGAACACTTCACAAATGCATCCCGAGGAAATAAACTAACTGATCTGCGACGTAGGAAAATAACCGAGTCGGAACTGACAGTGAAACAGCACGGTGCAAAGATTTCTGATATAGCTAAATTAGAAGCATCATTAAAATTCCCAATATCAGTAACAACAATAACCGGAGAAGTATTATACGAACCGAAATATCAATCGCGAGGAGCCCCAATACAGATTATTGATCATAACAAACACGCGTGGACACCTGCGGTAACAATATTTCCACGAGAACGAACCGTGAGATATATCCCCAAGGAGTTCGTCGGGGATGTTTTCTATGAAGAGAGATTATTTGATGCTATTCATGCGTTGTGTAAGGATGATCCTGTGTCAGTGTGGCTACTTAGAAGTGATGAAGAATTCGATCAATTTGTAAAACCAAATGGTGAATTATATCGCGTTGAAGAATTAGATAACAGAATGAGAAAAATCGCTAGTGATTTTTCACCGGAGAATTCCCATGAAAAACTACTCACAGATAGTTTTACTATTCCATCAGTGGTAGCTCACTTCGCAAGAGAAAAAAACTCATGGCGTCCAACACGAAGTGATTTTCTCGAGGATGTTAAATTGAGTTGCGTCGAATTCGGTCATGGAGGACTGTGGAATACGAAATACTCACGTGATGGTATGATTTCAATTGATATATCCGCGTGTTATCCCGGAAGTTTTCTCGGATATGGGGAATGCGCTGAGTACTTTAAACGATTTGGACACCCCACGCATGAAATGACTCGTGTTGCGATTAATGGACCATTGCCTGATTTTGATTTAACCGGATTCGCTCGTGTGATATCATTTGAATTAGCGTCAGGAAAACATCCGTGTAGTTATGTTTGGCTCGGTAGACACCTATCTGAAAAGGCCTGGATACCAATAGTGCTATTGAGATATATGATTGATTGTGGTATGCTAATATCGTTGATTGTTTCCGAGGCTATTATATGCTATCGAGCTCAGAAAGAAGTTTGGCTACCACAACCCGATCTAGATAGAATAATCAACGAACTACGAAAACAGTTTCCAGATTTCAGTGAAGAAGAAATCATAAATTGGTCTAAGAAGTTATTTGAAATTTAAAAAGAACAAGCAAAAGATCTCGGAAGAAGAATAATCGGTAAATTTACCCAGGGTGGACGATACGACAACGCAAAATACTCTTCGCGGTTGATCATAGATGTCGCTGAATACGATTTTATTGTAGCGGATTTAATGAAACAGGGAAAACTTGTATCCCGTAAGGATGCTTTTCTATCCAATGGTGAGAAATTAGGTACGGTTGTTACCTACTGTGATGGATATAATTCCCAGTACACACATTTGAGAAGTTCAATGTTAGCCTATGCTTCTATTAATCTATTTTCGATGATAAATAGATTTCCTAATACCGCGGTTAGAGTGGCCACTGATTCGATGTATATACACAATAAGTACAAATCAGCTGTAGCTAAATTCACAGATCCCGAAGAAAATTGGGGGCGTTGGCGATTTAAAAAGGAGATGCTACATGAGTATTGTGAATCCGCAGACGTTGCCATGGATGATAAATATCTTTGTTGTAACCGTATTGAAATTCAATCAGAATTTTCTAATGCACCATCGGTATCTGATCCAGTATGTAGATACAAGACAGTTTATTTAAACGGTTGTGGTGGGTCAGGAAAGACAACTCGTGCAATTGAATTATTTCGTCGGTCAACCATGATTGTGTTAACACCAACTCACAGACTCGCCAGAGAGATGATACAGCGAGGGGTAAATGCTTGCACTTACCATAGTTTCTTTCGAAGGAAGGGTGACAAATGGACTCCTGAGCGTATGGGTGATAAATTCATTCCTGAAATCATAATTTGGGATGAAATATGCACAGTGTCATTAGATGTATTACAAACATTTCTTGAGTGGTTGTTAAACAAAAACACAAAAGTCGTCATGTGCGGTGATCACGGCCAACCACCACCATTTGTCGGTGCATCTCCACATGAATGGCTAAGGGGTTTTGTAGACTATCATGAAGAAATTACCACTGATTATATATCACTTGATGAACGATTACGAGAATTCAAAGCGCTAATTAGATTACAACCGGATAGAATCCAATGCGAAATAGCGCGTGAAGTGATTTCAGAAACTCCAATGAATGATTTCTGTGAAACATGGAGACCAAATGATTTGATAATTGCAAGTAGAAAAATAGTCAGGGACACACTTCAGATGAAGTTATTTGAATTGCATAAAGAAAAATTTGCAACGCTTCCAGTACCCCTTTGTTATAGGCCATCGGATACACGAAAACAGAATATTGAAGTTGATATTCCAGGACAGAGTGAAAAACAAATTCTCGTATTAAATGATATTGTGCTGGTTGATATCAATGTCGTTGAAGATGCATTGCGTGCTAATAAATCCCCGTGGACGCTAGGATACGCAGCAACAATACACTCTTCACAGGGATTGACTATATCGAATACAATTGTTTGGATGGTGGATAATCACATCGAATGGTCGAATTTAGTCTATCTCGCAGTATCCAGAGTACGAAACATAAATCAACTTCGAAGAGTTGTCCTCGATGATGAAATCATTGGTGATGATAATGACACAACAATAAGTGATATTGATGTTAGCATCATTAATAAAAAATCTCCGGTTACAAACAACAGGACAAAAAAAACAACGAGAATTTGATATTGATGCTAAATTAATAATTACACTGAAGAAACAACAGAATAATCACTGCGCGAGTTGCAATTGTATAATGCATTGGCAGTATTCGGATAAGGATCCTCGCCAATTCACCGTAGACAGAAAAAATAACAATCACGGTCATGTCAGAAATAATGTGATGTTGACTTGTCTTGAGTGCAATAGACGCAACGGTGCTAGTTAAGACCATGCGGTGGCAATTGAGTATCCTCGGGAATCACTTGTAATTGTTGTCGAGTAAAACCCCGCTGAAGGGCAGTTGAATCCAGTTTATAGACTGGAGGTCTACCAGTTGATCGTGTTATACTAGATATCTTATGCGTAGTGACGCTCCAAATAGGATCAGTAGCCCTTTTTCTGCCCCCTTCAAGCTCTCCTGGTTCGTATAAATATCTCACAATGACATTACTACCAAGAATTGGTTCTTTGAAATCTTTTTGTGGTTGTACGGGTATTGACTTCTTTTTAATCGCGTTGATAGGTTTCATGTTGATTGTTCTAGTAATCTCGTTATTCAGTGCAGTAATCACAGATGGTAATCTTTTAACCCATTCACGGGATCTTTTTTCTTGGATGAATTCTTTTGCGTATTGATATCCAAATAACCGCTCAGCAATCGTCCGATTAAATCGTTCTACAATGGCCTGATCGCGATGTAGCGCAGTATGCCCTCGTCGTATGGTGACATTATGATGTTTCATTGTAGATAACACTGCACCCTGAAATTCCTTGCCAGGATCAACCTGCAATAGATTTGGCCAGCGCAGAGGACCTCGTCGATAAATCCTTTCAAATGCAGAAGCGACTTCAGTGGCTGATTTTGTTTTTAACGGTTCTGCTTCTTTGTATCGACTTGCAATATCAACTACGGTTAAAGCGTATTTGTAACCACGATCATGTGGCAGAAATAATATATCAGCCTGATGAACTTCATTAGGAACTGTCACATCAAAATGCGAGAATTGAATTTGTTTAGGCGGTGGTAGATAAATTTGCCATAGTGCCTGCTTGGATAACCAATTAGCCGCAGTGGTTTTTTTCACTTTTGCAGCGCTAGCGAGTTTATGGACTGCTGATTTACCCCTCCAGTATCCTCTTGGGGAATAATAAATTGATTCCATATTATTAATTACCGGCACCTAACATCAATTTACTTTTCATAGCCGATTTTATTAAAAAGGAAGCCAATTTTTCTTTGAAGGATTTATCAGGAATAGCATTTAACGCATGAATTAATTTCACATCTGCTAGATGCCTGTGTTGCAGATTGCTGCTTTTATAAGCAACATCATGAAGGTGACAGGCCTTATCAATGGCGTTTATTGGTTCTTCACCGGGGTTGGGTTGATTTTGATTATTGAGTCTGATATCAAGTCTGGTTCCCGGTCCACAGTAGCTATATCCTGGAAGGTGCTTTTCTCCGGGGTATTTTGCCCATGGGGTTCCAGGGAGCTTTGCCAATTTGGCTGCGATATCCCCCCCTCGTTTTTTTTTAAATCAGATCTCATAGACACAAATCTAAATTTCTTTGTACCACATTGCACGCATTTACCAGAAAGCGCTGATCGGTTATTTTTAGTTGTAACCGTCGTCAAGTCATCTGTGCCAGTACGCGTTTTACACTTCACACAATATAGATCCATAATTTATGTATAGAGATATGGATATAATTGATTTTTCAGCGACTAAAACAAGAGAACCAGTTAAGCATCATGCAGCGCTACCAAACTCTATCCGGATGATTATAATCGGGCCATCTGGATCCGGTAAAACGCAATTGTTACTCAATTTAATAATGAGATGGATGAAGTGGGATAAGTTGTATTTAATTGCCCCTAGCGTAGATGATCAACGATGTTATGAAGTGCTAAAAGATTTTAACGACAGCGCGGTAGAAAAATCCGGAGAGGGTATTATTGATTTTATAACCGATATCGATGAAGCACCGAGTATTGATGATATTGATGGAGATATTAACAATTTAGTCGTATACGACGATATAATGTTGGATAAACAAAAAAATCCTGCTAGAATATTTTCCCGTGGGCGTCACAAAAACACTGACGTGATATATGTCACTCAACGCTACACTCAGGTTCCAAAAGTCATCAGAGATAACTGCAATATTCTTTCTGTATTCAACGGAGTTGATACTCATACTCTTAGAAATATTTGGCAGACATGGTGTTCTGATATGGACTTCAATCAATTTCGAGATTTCTTTAGTCATGCTCAGTCGACTCCGCACGGATTCGCAACAATAAATTTGCATGATCCTCGGACACGATATCGTATCGGACTTGATCAAATATTCGGTTGAAATCGTAAAAGAATTATTAACCCAGAACTGAAAACTTTAGCAGCAGAGAGGGTGGATGACCACATCGTTGCGAGCAAAATTGATTAAAAAATCGTAAAATCTCCATTTTTGCAAAAATGGAGACTTTTTTTTTGGTTAAATGAGATTTGTTGGAAACCTGATATTTTGTTCGAAAACGTTATCTATAGGCCATATTTTGTTCGAAAACATGATCTGGAAGCCTTATTTTTGCTTGAAAACGTGGTCTGTTCACCCTCTCTGCTGCTCAATGACATATCTGGGATATACTTTATGCTTATATAAATGATGTCGTTATGGCTCATTGATTTATAAGTCAATGCAAATATTTTCCAGTGTCCGCAACAAGTCGAGATAAACTAGTTAAAACATAATACAGTTAAAGGTTTAATTCCTGCAAAAACAGACATGTAAAGTTTTGCAAACAACGGTTTTTCTGTTTTTTTGTTTGTCTTGTTTTCTATTTGAGATTGAGTAAGACACATTACGAGTCCAAAGCGCATAGGCTAGTTAAATACTAGTTTTGTATATATATATATATATATATATATATATATATATATATATATATATATATATATATATATATTGCATTTTTCGTCCATGTATCCACTCTATTACAAGACTCACCTGGTTATGAATGTCTCATTATAGTTGCTAACCAGACACTAAACTGTTGTTTGACTAGATTATTATATAGTTGGTGTGTATCAATGACCACTTGTGTGCAAGGTATTATTTCATGAATTTTTCAATTTCATCTAAAGATAAAGATCTAAATTCTTTCAAAACTAGGAAGTGAAGTGGTGCATGTTTGAGCATTCATCGACTACCTGTTATCTGTTAAGTGCTTATTTGAAGGATTTTACTTTGAGGTTACATGCCAGAATAATACGTATCCAACAGCTAATACGTTTTCAAATAACATTTTCTTGTGCGGCACTCCCCAACCCTTACATAACGACAGCTATGCAAGCACACTTGTAAAATATTGTACTGTGGAATATAGCCATTAATCATTTTGGGTTCTCAAGAAACAAGGAAGAGAAATTTGTTGAGTAGGCAAATAAGACATCCAGTATTGCCCTGATAACACGAGTCTGAAGTTGTATCAATAAAGTACAGCTAAATCTCTTGAAACATGAAATCACTTTATCGGTATAGAAATGAAAAAACAAAACGAGTGCAACGGCGACAGAAACCCTCCGCTTGATCGACTTTTCTCACGCATCATTTATCGCTTCAGAATCGCAAGGAGACCGAAAAACTACATATATACATTCAAAACACAGTGACGTACCAACGCATAGCTGTCAGACGCCCATGCCATTAATCCAATTTAGCGAACTAACTTTTAATTTCACCACTGCGGTAAAAAAAACAAAAAAACTTACATATAAAATCCACTAGACGGAAGTAACCCATTCTGCCAGTTTCTACCCTGCAGTAAATATGCGCTAGGGTCTAATAATCGTTCCGAACACGGCGCAGAAGCTGTGCTATTTTTAATACTAGGGATATAATGATGCATTATGAATAGATTAGTTGAATTTGCTCAGAATAATGAATGCATTGTGAAAATGTTATTTACAGTATAACTGGTATTTTCATGAGCTCTAAAAATGCCCTTTGCACATACATATATATACATACTACAATTGCTAATAGCGGTCAGACTGCTCACATTGTATGCACATTAATCCTGATAATTTTAGCATTTTGTGTTACTTGCCTCATCTCTCTCTCTCTCTCTCTCTCTCTCTCTCTCTCTCTCTCTCTCTCTCTCTCTCTCAAGTTCGCTCTCGTACCTACCTATGCAGAAATACGCAAGGTATGTTTCATGAACATGTATGTTACCTGAATATGGTACGGAAGGGAAATAAGAATACATTAAGACATTTTCAACAAAATCGTAAGACAAAATTACAACATCGTTTTATGTTGGTACTTTAAATGTGCGAGAAGAGCACCATTATGGTATTACATTTTTTATTGACAGGACAAAGTGGATGTGGCAAAACATTAATGGTTAATCAGTGGAATAAAATATCAGCTATTCTCCTTTGCTACTGTTTCTTTTCTCTCAGTCATTATCATGATAAAGAATAGTACATCTCGTACAAGTATCATATTTTCTTCTCTGTCATCTACCGTTATTTCTACTATCAAAACTTTAACTACATATTCCTGTTCTGCAAATGTATATAAAATCATAAAATAATACAATCTGAAATAAAAAGCAAACTAAACATTTTATCTTGTGAAAGGATATATATATATATATATATATATATATATATATATATATATATATATATATATACCGGACATTGTTCGTAAAATTAAAGGAACGATGAAAGATAAATATGTATAGATTACTATAGAAACTTTGCTTACTAAATAACTTAGCTAATATAAGATAACACCCTTCTTCCCCCCCCCCCCCTACATTTAATAATAAATGTATATTCTCGTTTTTTGAATTTGCAATCGGACCTGACTAGGATTGCAACATACTTTAGTATGAACTTTCATTAAATCTTTTTTTTGTTTTTTAGTACTCTTGAGCATTGTAACTTTGCCTACTCTCCCGAATACATCACTGTCACGTCTGTTTGTTGGTATGTCTATTTTATTTACCTAGTTACTCATCTATTTACCTAGTCAGCGATCGACCTATCTAGCTACTGAGCGATTATGAATTCCGTTTCTCATTACAGTTATTAACTAGAAACAAAGCTTTTGAGTCCAGAATATCATATTGCAAGTGTGTACTGATGTTTAGTTCAGCGAGTAATGCTATCTTTAAATTATGGCCAACAGTTTTTTAAACTTGAAATGTATCACCTATTTGAGTCAGCAATAGTCGACGGCTGTACATTTGGGGATCTGAAAGAGGACCTCATGGCTTTGCATGCATGAATAATGTATCATCATCGACAATATTTTCACTGTTATTTAATATTTGCAGCACTCATCAGACATTAAGAAGAATGCAGCACACTGTCTTCAGACCGCTACCAAGCATTACTCAAGACTATATCATTTAAGAGATAATAATAGTGATACTTTACAAATTAGTATTATCGTCCGGTATAAACATCCGGCTATATTGGCGCATAAAAGATTCTTAAATATTAATAGGCGTTGAAAATAATGCACTATAACAGCACTTTAATTTTGAAAGTATTCCAGTACATTTGCCATGTAATAAATCATTTTTGAACCTAAAAATCTTGGTCACATTGTTATTATTGTTAACAAGTCATTGTGATTTTATTGAAGTTATTATGATTTAATATCAACCACTAGCTAGAGTACAGTTGAAAATGGCTCATTTTTTTCTGGGAATATTTTGAACCATTTTCATGCGTTCATATTAGTGTTATGTCATCGTCGATGTATTCGCTGTGTGTATTTTTATAGTAAAGTTCTATAGAAAATGGGGTCTGTACATCTGTCTCTATCTATGTATTTCGTACCGCATAATTGTATTGTAAATTACGTTTCTAACAAAAGCGTCGACTGGCAATTAAAATCCTTTGTCTTTGTGATATCATATTATTAGTGATGACGCAAGACTTTCATTAGTGTCAAACAATATCCAGGATTTCTTCTATTGGACCTATCGACTACGGTTAGTATGTCTCTTTTGTTGTTTTATTTTGGGGATGTGTTCTAAACTAGACAATAAGGTGCTTTGCTGAGACAGCCTGCTTAAATTAAGTATTTATGAAAATAATTATAAAACTGTTGATTTATTTTTCATTTAAGGGATCCATAATTACATAGCCTAAACAAGTGACATATCACCAGCTACAAATAGTTGCCCTACAAACTGATTTATTTAAATCGCGCTTATACATACATACATACATACATACATACATACATACATACATACACACACACACACACACACACACGCACGCACGCACGCACGCACATACATACATACATACATACATACACACACAAATATATATATATATATATATATATATATATATATATATATATATATATATATGAACTTATTTTTGAACTCTCCCGTTATGAATTATGTTTATTATCATATCATTCACTAAAACCTAAAGTATTACAAGTACCAAATATTTTGTTATTATTGCGTTGCAAGGCAATACTGAGTATGAAATGATATCCTAGAAACGAAGCATCAGATTTTAAACGATGGTCAAACTTCTTTTCAGCTAGGCTCTATGACATTTGTATGCATCATCAATCGTATACCGACTTGTGTAGAGCAAACAATAGTCGTCATGAAACGGTAACCACAATCTCTATGCAAAGTACATTTAAGCTACCGATTTATTTTCACATGGGTTTCCGACCTCCTTGTGTGCAACAGCAATTCATCACCGTTGGCAAATAATTTCCAACCATAAATTTCATAGGTGCGGCACTCTACTAACATGCAGGGAAATATAATGAAATATGCATCGATACGTCTGTGTTATCTGAGCTAATCCCATATATGTCCTTCTTGCTCAGTTGGAGAAGTATTTGAAGCAAACATTTCAAATAGCGCTAATCTTCGACGATCTGGGCAAACATATTTATTCACCGATTTAGTGCATACAGTTTAGTTTCGTATGCAGTTTCGAATCAATATAAATGTACATCAGGATGTGGGACAGAGATCCTATTTAAAACTTATACGATAGTTCATTATTTTAAGATGAAATTGTAATTACAATTTAATAGATGAGCAAACCTGTCTTTTATAGAAAACAAATGTACATTGGCTTCATTAGATGCCGGCTAGATCTTTGGACTAAAAGATTGGATTGTACGATTTTCAACGCGAACACCTTAGCGGACATTGCTTTTATATTTTGGTAACATTGAAGGGGCATGTTGTTATTGTCTTGTTTCCAGTAAGCTCCTGCAACGTAATAACAACCGTTTACTTTATTACAAGAAGCCATGACATAATAAACAATTTACATCTCGATCAGAAGTGTGTTCCGTCAGTTAAAACAGATACAGAAATTTAATATGCGCTAATAAATTATATTTTGTATGAGAGGTTCAAACATGGTTTGTAAATGTCGTTGCAAGATGCCGATTCCACGCGATATTTGCTATTAAAAAGGACTTTCTTATTTATCAAAGAGAGAGAGAGAGAGAGAGAGAGAGAGAGAGAGAGAGAGAGAGAGAGAGAGACTTATATCTACAAAATAAATCGAGAATGTCTAAAGGTTGTTTTAAAAATACCAACAACAAATAGCAAAATATCGATAATTACAGTGAAGGTCATTGTGACCTGAATTCCATTGTCATGGAAACTGAAGGAAACAAATTATAGCAACATCCTGCATTACCAGGGTATGCAACGTTTTGCCCACTATGAAACAGCGTGAAACGTTAGAGAGAAAGCGATACAAAATAAACAATAACGGTGAAACTATTTAGATAATATTGAACACAGTGCTGGTAAATAGTATTTATCCAATTTGTCATCTATTTATTCAGATCACTCAGTTAGAAAACTATATCATTTATCTTAAGTTTAATTTTCGATGACTGCATTTTTTAAACTTCCTTTTACGTCTGAACTCACGTGGTATCCTCTGTGGCGATAAGCAGTCACATGGTATACCCTACGAACGTTTGCATATTAATCTTTGATGCCATTGGAAACGAGTTAAGAAAAACCGTTTAACTACGCTATAAAGGGTTATAATTTAATTATTCGGCGCAGCTGAAGTGCAAATGACGGTCCTAGGTGTACGCGTTGTTATAAGTTTAGTGTGCCTTGGAATTGTCCACTTTAGGGTGGCAAATTCAAGCCAATTTTTAGTAAAATGTAATAGACAGAACACGAAATGCTTAAGCGACATATCAAGTAAAGGTTTCATTGCAAAAGAGGTAAGTATTCATGATCCTGATTTGCAAAACGTATTTAAATATCGCATCCGTTTGAAATTCTTTTACACGTTGTATTCTTGTTACCTCTTGAATTCGTCAATATTTCTCTTCATTTCAACTTCACCAGTTTCATTTGTAAACTGTATCTGTCAAATGGCGATATGTCAACGAAAAGTTCATACATGTCATAGAATATTGCTCACCTAAGGAATATAAATGACACCAACTTTGCATCAACCGTGTGATTTATTTACTTTATCGGTACTATGGTTTCGAATGAATATGTCGAACCTTTATGTGTTACATGAAGTACATTTCGACCATGAATAAAGCATGCATTGGTGCATGGTTTCTTTTGAAAGATCTGAAATGCAAAGTTATACACTTATATATAAGAAAACTAACCAAAATAGAGAAAAGGGTTATCATTTTTTTTTTAATTACTGAACTCCCGAGATTAAAAAAATATTACACGCTGCATTTATGTCTGTATCAAAGAGACGCGACTTAATTTAAGGACAATATCTAATCGAATTTAAAGCCCTTTTACTTCGTGAATCTTATAAAACATATAATTAATTCCTTATCTTTGGAAATAGCTATAAATAGCTATAAAATCAATACCACATCTCAAGAAATAAATACTACACATTTAGTAAGGACCATTGTTTATAAATATCAAGATACAAAAGAAGACTAGTTCCTGTTTTGGTGTTATTAACCAATTTCAAGTGGTCTGCGTCACATAATGTTATTCGGGCCAAACTAAATGCTTGTTGAAAGTGATTTAATCCATATAAATGCCGGTGGTAAAGGCTTGGTAAAAAGTTGTACTTACTCCCTATAAACTGTAGCGTTCTAAGCACACGTAACTTGATTGTTTTATTAATTATGCCAAATGTTATTAATTGTTTATAAATAGCTCACCACCGATTCGTTGTATTTGGTTTTATTCATAATGCATTCATTTATAAACGTTTGTTTAAAATAAAAGCTGATATGTATTTACTGATACTGAGATACACTCTCCTATCATATTGTGCAGAAACCGTGATGTTATCTGTTAGTAAGAACTCAAGTAGGCAATCTATGCCATTTAGTAATTGCACGACATTAGTACAGTTGTGATGAAAAGACAAGTACGCTTTAAAATAAATTGTATCATAACTGTAACCCCAGTGAAGGCAATACATAGACCAACTGTTGGTGTATATTTGTTCTGCTCCAGCGTAACAATCAAACAAACGTCAACGTCTCATGCCAAGAACATTCAAATGAATTTAAAGGTAATTAGATTAAGGCTAACATGATAGAGGCCTCCTATGTCAAGTAATCTCGGGCCAATCTGTCAACGTACTTAATAGATAAGCAAGAAGTAGTAAACATTTTTTTGATTGTTAAAATTTTATTAGGTGTATTTTAGTACTCTTATCCGTCTTTCACTCTTGAAACGTTTGTCGTAATTAAAACATGTTCGGATAAGAAACAAAGACATTACTAAAATGTGAAAAAAAATATTTTACTAAAGTTTATCGGACGTAAATCATAATTACTATAAAGTATTTTCTCTGTCATACTGTTTACACCTCGTTAGATCAAAATTTAGAGGTATAATGACTTGCTAATGGCAAATAATAATACCGTGCTTCAAACTGTTGGGTAAATATTATCGTAGACTAAAGACTTTAATATAGATATGAAATATGTAATTTTCTTTATAGACAAATGTGCCAGGCTTTTATAGCGCAGAGGATCCAACATCACCGAATGCAACGGATGACACGCAGGTTGGTAATGATAATACATTTCATCAATTTGTCTCTTGTGTCAGCAACTTGTTAATAAGAAATAGTGTTTACAATTATTGCAACATACATTGCAAGCACATAAAGGATATATATATATATATATATATATATATATATATAGTGTGTGTGTGTCACGTATACATGGTACGTAAATCTACTTCCCTATTGACCCGTTAAGCCACCACTGCTTTCTACGAAACCTTCTGGGAGTAGGAGAAAGGAAAAATGAAGGGGTAGATATTATGGGCAACGGTGGAAGCGAGATATATATCGAGAAAGACTTGAAACAAGGGATGCGTGTGCCAGAGATTAATTCAGATCCATACAATAAACTAAAAGCAAGGGATCGCATGTGCCAGCAATTGATTCAGATTCAAGAAAGATATAGAAAGATGGACAAAGTGAGTGAATTAATCAAGACTTCATAGGGCTCGGCTTGACATGCCGATTTGTCAAAATCGGTCCCATCCCGACCACCCGTCGAGGAGAAGTTGGGGCCAAAGTAGAGTATTGCATTGGAAAGCCTCTGATCAACTACCAGGATCCTTTCCTCCTCAGACACCGGTCGCAACCAACAGCAATCTATGTTGCCGAATTCATCATAAACCTCTCACAATCTCTTGTTGATGGGTCTCACAGTGCTATTATTATTATTATTATTATTATTATTATTATTATTATTATTATTATAAGTAGTAGAAGTAGTAGTAGTAGTAGTAGTAGTAGTAGTAGTAGTAGTAGAAGTAGTAGTAGCAGTAATATTGACGATCGGGAATGATTGATTGATTAATTGAATTTTAACGGCGCACCAGCACTTTTAGGCTATTTAGCGCCATACAATAGGTTATATGTTTAAAAATAAGAAAGGTTTAATATCGACCAGCGATACAAAAAACCATAATAGTTAAATATAAAATGGTAAGATGTTGGTAACAGGAAAATATGAAGCTTCTCAATCAACGCGATCTTGAATGTACAAACCCTAATTATAAATGTTCCTCCTGAGATGGGGCTATTTACTCCAGTGTTAGATCGTCCTTGTGGCACATGACTTACCTTTGTAACTTTGTTGTAAAAGGATTTCCTCTAGCCAATAAATATCTTATGGTTACCAAGTGATCTAGACGTGACGAACATTTTAGTGATTGTTGTACTTGCACGCTATATATTTCGTACCCTAATCATTTTAATCACGAAACTTTAGCCGTAATAAATTTATTTGCTCGAGCAAATGCATTTACTAAGAATATATGATTTTTTTTCAAATTCAGGTTTCATTTTTACAAGCGAATCTTTATTAATAACATACAAATCAATTTTTACAAGTAAATAGTAGGAAACATACAGTTACGTAAACCTCGGCAAGGTTTGTGTTGTATTGTGAACGTGATGTTTCTTATTTCCCTTAGCGAAGAAAGTGATCTATGGTGCTCACCGTTACGAATCATTGCCATCTTGCCCGTCTGCATGGGTTCGAGTCTCGGATTCGGCCAATGTTGGTATGTGAGAAATGTTGCCGGTATCTTCTAGTGGCTCAGTGGTTCTTTCTAGGGGTTTTCTGGGTTCTTCCTCTACCATTTACATTGGCCGCCGTGTATCTTGTGCTGAACAATGGCGTTTAACTATAACAACAATTAATAAGTAATGCATTATGCTAACAATTTCCCTTGCTGATTCTAGCTGCTTCTTTCTTTTTCAGACCGTTGAGCCAGGCATTTCCGATGTAGAAGACCCAGATTCGCCATTAAATATAACAGACAACACTCTGGTTGGTAGCGATAGATCTAGCTGATAAAAACAAAATTTTTCTGTTTAAAGTGCGATTTATCACAGACTGAGATCCGCGAAGTATCTCTGTTAACGTATATGGATTTTATCATTCAACACATCGGCATATATGAAGTTGATATTTTTGATAATTTAAATGTTCGTATATGAGCAACTCTTTTCTAATGGATTCTTTAGATGCAACCACGCTCCACTAATTTCCCAACACCAACAACTCAGAAAAACTGGGTGCTCGTTGTCTCTAAACTATGGCAATTAAAAGCACTTCTCAACGCAAGAATCGTTTTAAAAGGGTGAGATTTTTAATTTTTGGTCCAGTCTATGTTAGTCTTAAAATGTGAGTTGCCTTTTTAATCGTTACAACTGTATTCGATGTTGCAGGTCTGCATAGTTTCCAAGACGTATCTTTGTATCTTAGCCATTTGGTCTGTAATTAGCTGCTGGTGCAAATAATGGTCACATATATAGATTCATCGTGTCGTGCCTTGACATAATTTATTGGCAATAGTGAAGTCATCGACGGTGATAAAGTTGTGACTTAATGGCTAAGCATAGAGAGTTGGGAAACAGTTCAGCACAAATGTAAACCATACCTATTCGCCTTTTCCATTCCAAGTAACTACATAAATAAATGCTCACAGAATGAGATTTGCAACAGTTTGTGTGCAAATTGGGATCTAAATCAAGCCAGTAGTGACACACTCCAGGACAAATGCTAGCCACGCCTATCCATTCTTTATGAAATCAGAGTATTTCTATTTTTCATTGACCTTTATTGAAAATCATACGCTTGAATGAAATAATAAGGTGTTAATTTTCAATGCAATTTCCATGTATTATAATTGCACACCCAGATGTGTACTTTTCTATTTTTATAATTTCATCTAAATGTACTTCCGAGTTTTGAGCCACTCAGATGATGGTTGCAATGTTATTTAAAATGTCATTATTAATTACTATTATAAGTGCTTCTCAACACGTTTGTATCTGATATTAGTAACACAAATGAGAAAATTATCGACATTTTCTTCACAACATTGGTGAAAGGAATGTAGGATCCAGACTGCATATCCTGCTAAACTAACCAGACGTCCTGTTCGACTGAACCCAAGCTGAAGGAGGGCCTTTACATCATGTTTAGTACGTTGAAACTCAAACTATTGGGTATCTGTTTAGATTGCGCAAATTCAATATCGGAATGATTTATTGTCAACCATGAAAGATCTACTGACTATTTTGTTATTCTGTAAATTAAAAAATTACATTTTTTTTTATTAAGCTCAGTACTTTGTTTGGTAAGGCATACTACTTTTTTTTTTACAGAACAATGCGCCAGGCTTTTCCATTGCAGAGGACCCAAGTGCACCATTGAATGTAACAGATGATAACTTGGTTGGTAACAGCAGCACTATTTATTGATATGTATATTATTTCAAATACATTTGAAAGGTTCTGAATATTTTGTTTCTTTGAATACGTTTAATGTCAGTCGATATACAAAACATTGTTCCATACAATGAACGCAGATACACAACAAATACCGGTCACATGCAAATTATATACATGTGACGGAACATAGCTAACTGACAGTAATGTAAAATTGCCGAACAAAGAGAATCAACTCTGAAAGAGAGGGAAACATTGCAGCGTACATACGCTCTTAGCTTACTTTCTGACTGATATCAATTGTGAGTTTTATAAGGATTTATATGTGTAATTCCTTGCGATATTTTATATTTTGGATGCCTTTTCATCGTTGTAAAGGTGGCGAAGAATCCATGGAATACGGCCCACTGATTGGAGGACCGCTGTCTTCAGTTGGTGAGAACATAGTTGCTGCTGGAGCGGTTGATTAAGCTGGTCAATATACCGTTGAAAATATAACCATATACTATTTGAGTGAGATTGTCTCAGGTGATGAAACATAGTTTGACTTTCTCAAACCTTATCGGGAGAACGTAATCATGTCAAATTCGAATAAACCGTACAGAGACCACACGTAATGAGGACGTAGTAGGACCGTTAAGAGTGTTTTATATTGATTATAATTCAGTACAATTTATACCTGCTCTTCTAATTAGTGTCAGTGAATATTGTATGCTTCCTCTCTTGCATCAAAAGTTGTTGAAAAATGCCTATATACGTGTCTATGTACTAAAGTATGAATGAAGGTTTTCACAATATTACACTTCTTCTTTGAAACTGGTTGGACAATAATAATAATTCCAAATAACATCGCGCCATCTAGTGACATAATTAATTTTTTAATTAGTTTTAATTAGTTTTTATAGATAGTCCTATGCCAATTTTCGCTTAATTTAAAATGTAGTTGATGATAAAAATATAATCTAAACAATAAAAGTATTTCGATTATGTGGAAATATTTTTATCTTTCTTTAACCAGATTAAATGGGCTTAAAATCTTATTTTGACAATACTTTAATATACTTTACGTTATTATTGCAGGAAAATAGAATACCGGTACAAGATACAAGAGGCTACGTGTATTCCGACAGGAGGAAGTTCTCAAAAATCGCATCGAAGAGCGAAGCAAAGCTGAAAAACATTGAAGGGGTTTGCTAACAAATCACGTTGTTATCATTGTATTTTAACAATATATCTTATTTTCAGAGATGTCAGGGTATTTACAATTTGAACTTCAACACAATCCTACTCTTTAAAAGACAATAGTGTTGATTGAATGCTTCATGCAATATGTTGTACGTTTACAAATTTATAGGCCTTTATTTATTTTGTTTTAGTTCCATAATTTCTTCAAAATATGATACAGAGTTGAGCTATTGACAAGATGGATTTGGATGCAGAGAATTACATAATGTTTCGAATTCCGATTATTCTATTAAATTGTTCCCAAAACGTTTGTTTCTTGCATTAGCCATGATTAGGAATGCTTACTATTTCTTCCAAACTGTAAAAATAAATCATACCGACACCTTATTTTCGAAGATAAATTGCTTTATATTGTTTTAGGTCCCTTGTGAATAAAACCATTTTTAGCAACTCTTCGAGGAAGATTTATGTTTGAATCTTAAATCCGAATATATCCCAATATAATGCGTTATTCCTTACTTCTTTTCCAAAAATAATTACATATTGAAATGGTTGATCTAATGATTTGTATTATCCCATCAAGTTGCAACAAGTTCAAGATGTATTTAATGCAGTATTGTCACGTGAATTTCTTCTCGTCATCACATGGTCTGCATTGCATAAAGATTAATTACTCATCGGCAGCAGAGACGTTAATTGTCTGGAATTTTGAGTTTTTTTCCTGCCCTGGAGTAAAGCGTTCTTGTCTAAGTAATTAGACACGCATTTACAATCTCTGTTGCTTATGACTTTCACATTATTATTATTATTATTGTTATTATTATTATTATTATTATTATGTATAGTAGTAGAAGTAGTAGTAGTAGTAGTAGCATTCACCTATTTCTGTCTCATCTTGCATTGGTTACATCTTTATAGTTTAAAATTAAGTTTCAGCAAATAGCAAAAAATAAGAAGCTTTGAAAAATTCAACAAAATAGTTTTCCCTTGAATACCAAGTGAAAATTTAAAAACAACTTTTAGTATTGTGAATTAAATCGCAAATATTCCTAAACGTTTTACTTCAAGTCCAAAAGGGTAGAGTTCCAACTGAATTTTAGGGGATTCCAAAGTAAGTTCCAATATTTATTGTGTTGGTGTGTAAGTAATCTCAACTAGGCTAACGAGACAGTCAAGAACAAGCATGAAGTTTGGACTTCCAACGTATACTTTTGTTTAGAAAAAAAATCCACCCAAACAAAACACATAACAATAAGACTGATTCTGATTTAAGAGGTCAATGCAGATTGCGTAATTATTAGATAAACATGAATATGTACCCATGAACCTGGCCGATCTCGGAATTACCATTTTCTGAAAATGCTGTCACTTAATGGAAACTTCCATGCATGCGGTTTCTAGGGTTAGAATCTCGACTTTATCCTTTATCTTTAATTCGGATGAACATTATTAATGATATAAATATTTAATCCACAATTATGAAGAAAAAATAGTCATGTATTATGTTGTTTTCATAAACTAAATTCTCCTAGTCAGGTGCACAATGAACATGTATTTGGACAAGGTCAGATACAAAATATAAACGTATATATCATATAATGATTAAGAAAACCAAGCACATGACACAAATTAAATAGAAATAACTCTTTGGAGTATAACTGTCTCTTCATCTTACACTAATTTATAGTCAGCTAGTACTGATATGTCTATCATGTGCATCATCCATTTGTTCACAACAAATATCAAGCCGTTTGTGATTTGGACTTTGCTCGGAACCGGAACAAGTGTTGAAGTCCAACAAACCATGGGTTTATTCAGGTATTATATATATATATATATATATATATATATATATATATATATATATATATATATATATATATAATAGCCGAATAAACCCATGACGTTCATGGGTGTGACTGATTAGGTAAGTCCAATTCCACTAGAAATATATTCTTCATTCTGCTAGTAATCCTTACGCCTATTTTTGTCATAAGAGGTATAATGCAGCTGAATTTGTTATTTCCGATAATTTTGTGCACCCTTTAAGCCATCGGTTTTCAACAGCGTGCTGCTCATGCAACAAAACGTAGTACAGTTTCCACCCGTAATGAGATAATCAATGCGTACAGGATCCGATATTGTGTATGCTTGCTTTCCTCACCCTGACAGTAATATTTGTATTTTCCTTATTGTTTGTTGGTGATTTTGACATTTTCATTCGACATTATCTCTCGACTCAACTGGCTCAATAGACCAAACGTACAGTTTTTTTCCAACGTGTCATTGTTATCTTTTTTACTGTCTTACTTGGAGCCCCGGGTGGTCTATACCTATCATTGCAATCTCACCTCAGTCCGCGTGGTTTCTAATCTCGATCTCGGCCGATGTGGATATGTAAGAAAGCTTGCTAGTAGCTTCCTGTGTCATTGTTTCTTACCAGAATGATTTTCCCTCTACCAGCTATACTGGTCGCCTTTATTCTCTGTCGTGTCTGAAAATGGAGTTAAACCCACTACAATACCGATTGTCTTTCTGTGTCTTACACCAATTCAAATTTGGTTTATAAGTATGTTTACAGCATGTAGGGATTCCACGCCCCTTTCTGGCTGAGATAAATGTATATTTTTCTGCCAGCCTCTTCATTCGAAGCTACTCTTAATTTAGGTACTTTTGCGCATGCACGTTCCACTGGTCCCCATTATCGTTTTTATATCCACCCAATTACCATCACCGATTAATATGGTTATTATTATTATTATTATTATTATTATTATTATTATTATTATTATTAAGGTTGAACTGGTTGAAGAGCAATTACCCAATTACCATCACCGATTAATATGGTTATTATTATTATTATTATTAAGGTTGAACTGGTTGAAGAGCAGATATACGAGACACGAGTGAAGAAAACTAGGGATACTAATTGGAATAACATGTGGGCTGTGGTATGTATCGAACGTGAAACACGTTAGCCCAATTGTCTGTACATGTGGTTTTCTCCTAGTTCTCAGTGTTATGGATTCTTTTCATCGCTGACATTAGTTACTGTTGAGAAAATTTAAACTTTACGGGGTCAATACTATTAGTGATGATCGAACGCGACCGAGATGGTAAAATAAAAATGCTTTTCTATTTAAGGGTGATCCGAAAAGCTTCGACAGGTCCACACTCTACTGAAACTTGAGTATAAATAGTTTGAATGTAACCTAGCGCTTATCTTTGTTAAATTGAAATCAAAGCGGAACGTCCTCTGTTGTATTTCATTTTTATGTCACCATTTATGGATAATGTATATTTTTATTTATTCTATGAAAGCTGGTTATTTTACCTTCGCGGAACAAATTCTAGCAACATGTACCAACACTCTTTGAAAGACTCAGATGCTATATTGTTGTAATCGGTTCATCAAATTAATTCATTCCTTTTTCCTTCAGTCGCATGTACACATGTGTGTATCAATATACGCATATTACCATGTTATTATTAAAAAAAACTATGATGCAGTGCTTTGATTTAATGAAGAATTAGTTAATCATGGTACTAAATATTTTCATTCTTAGAACGGAGCCGTGGTTCCATCAATGAAGGTGATCGAGGCATGGAATCTCGGATATTCAGGTCGTGGGATTTATGTTGCAGTTGTAGATGATGGAGTTGACATCTCACACAAGGATCTCTTTGCCAACACGGTAAATTGGGAGCAAAATTGCATCATGAGAAAAGTAATGACGACAATAGGAACTATTGAATGACTATTTTGTTTCTTTCATGACTTTCTCGTAGACTTCATTAGTATTTTGTTTAAGAGAAAGATTAACGCACCTAATGCAGCTTTCTTCTGATATAAATAGCTCTGCGGATCTTGATTGTAAATAAATTAATAAAGATATATATTAGAGTGAGATTTCAAATCAATAAAAACAAATATCATATCTAAGGAAGAAATAATAATTGTGTAACACAAAACTGCCATATATTGCCATCATACAATGTAAAACATATGTAATGATCTCTAGTAAATGTCAGGTGATTCTCACATATTGTCATACGTTTCTTCAAGACTGCGTTGACATAAAGCAAGAGTCTCACTTGTAACACGTTACCTTCAAATTAGAATATCGGGTTCGAGAGATCGAGAGAGAATATTAGAAGATATATAAATAGTTGGCTGAAACATTTTAGTCAGTTACTTGTACTTGTTTCCTGAGGCTACTAATTTTGTTGTGCAAACTTCTTTCACATGCGCCACAAGTCGAAGCTTTCGGCAATGCGAGGAATGCAAAATAAAAAGGGGGATAGGGCATTTTTTACGGAGGGGGGGGGGTAAAGTGCCTCGGTCACGGTGATGGGGTGGGCGGGGACGCACATTATACACAACGTGCTATTTTTTTATAGGTCACAGTGAGTGTGAGAGAGAGAGAGAGAGAGAGAGAGAGAGAGAGAGAGAGATTTATGGATTTTTAACGGCGCAGCAGCACTTTTAGGCTATTTAGCGCCACACAACAGGTTGCACGCATATATAAAGATACTAAAAGGTTTAATATCGACCAGCGATATGAAAAACCAAATAGTTCAACATCAAATGGTAATATATTAGTAACAGTAAAACATGAAGCTACCCAATCAACGGGAGAGAGAGAGAGAGAGAGAGAGAGTATGTATGTATGTATGTATGTATGTATGTATGTATGTATGTGATATAAGCAAAAAAGAAAGTGAGAACAAAATCCTAGATGGGACTGGGGTAGTATATGAAGATTTGTTAACCCAAGAGAGGTCATATTCCAAGAAGCCAAAACTTCATTTCTTCACACAAACTAAGGGTTGCGAAACACGATCGCGTGCAGGAGACAAGACTGCTTGACATTTTTACATTAATCATGGACATATTTGCTTTTAGACGTAATATACTTTATGAGATGCATGTGATGTGTTTCATTTATTTAGAAAAAATGTACTTTACATGGGTGTGGTTAGATAACGGAACATGTATTGCTACATTTAGGGAGCAAACATAGTTACTGTAGCATTGCAGCCTCAATAAGATGCGTATTAATGCGACAATGGTGGGTCAGAATTTTATACACAGTGTTGTGATGTAAGTGTGTAAGTCTTATAGTTTGAAAATATAAGAAAACAATATCGAGTCAGTCGCTTATTCTAATTGTTTCTAAAGTCGTATTGGTTAATGTCTTGGAGGTCATGAATGATAAAACCATGGACTGAAATACGTCTTTATCGCAAGATCCACCGAGCTCGGTTTTGGAAGACAACTAAAAACCGATCCAATAATAATCACGAAACATATCTACAAAGCCCAATACTGAATCCGATATTGCATCTAAACCAGTCAAAAGCTTTAAATGAATTTGATCCAAGGACTGTTGTCCTTGTTACAGCAACACATGAGTGATAACGTTACACATTGTCAGGGGCTTAGATTGGCCATGTGGTCCAAGGTGTTCGCCTTTACAGATCACTGAATTATAATCAGTCCGCATGAGTTCGAATCTCGACTCGGCCGACGTGGGTATGTTAAAAAGCCTTCCAAGAGTTTCCCATGGACATACATGCATAGGTTGGTATATGCTAAAAGATGGTGTTTAATCTACAAACAGACAAACTAATCCAAACACAAGATATAGAGTTGTATATTACCCATAAGAAACGCAAAAATACACATATATTTCAGCGATCAAGCTATCATTACGACTATGTCGTAGGTGTACCTGATCCATCACCAATACCAGGGGATATGTGAGTAGACAATTTTTCACCTGCTAGTTCTCTCTCTCTCTCTCTTAGCGAAATTTAAGTAAATCCTTTTAAGAGAGACTTACTCGCAATAATGACTTTATGTTACATAATATAGTGTTCCATTCTAATGTACTCATGCAAATACATACAGTTAGAATTATCTCAAATCTTCCTACCAACTGTCTTGTCAACGCGGGAAGAAAGCCATTAAGAGACATTGTGCATATAGTTTGTTTTTCAAACATTTGTTTATACAGTTGAACACTTAACTTTGCAGTTCTATGCATTGTCATGATCTGATTAAAATAAAACACATTCTTATCAATAAGTAATTAAGACAGGAACTAATATGAAGTCATATCATGCTGACCTCTGCTGATTCACCAATCCCATTATAGGTTCTAAGCTGACAAAAGTCATTTGAAAAAGATGTTTGCTTAAGATTATACACCCTAAGACGAAATGCAATGCCTTATTTTATAGACTACTCAATACAGGTGAACATGAAATTACAAGATGCAGCAGAACATGAACTTTTGTCAATGCTTGCCAGATCTCCGTTTATGTGACAGATATCGATTCTAATTATATTTATATGGTCTACACTTTGATGCAGACATGTCCTTAAGAACCGTACAGTTCTCACTTGCCTTGTTTTTATGTCTATATTACAAAACCAATAAAATATTTATTAGTTCCCAAGGTTTGTCAAGTCACATTTTTATTTTTGTTATTTAATATATTTTACATTTCTTATGACGTATTTCATCCATCATCCTTCTATCTTGGAGACTGAAGGCGGCTGATGGACTATATTTGTTTTCTTTTATTGAAATTTTCGTTACAATCAGGCATGGGACAAACTGCGCTGGTCTCATTGGAGCTGAGAGGGACAATAACGCATGTATAGCAGGAATTGCATACAAAGCAAGCATCGTCGGTAAATACGAACATGCATACTATACAGCTCTTTTACAGTCTCTCTAGCTGTTAACATTTAACGTTATTTTTTTTAAATAAGATTATTAACTCTAAGTGCTATGTTCTAGCTGTGCCAGTGCTTGAACCACTTTTAACTCTTGTCCCTGGCCGGCCGTTTTAGCGATCTTAGTTGCAGTCGTGTAATGTCATTGATTTTACCTAAGTTCATAATCGGTTTAAAAGAAGGAAGATGGCGGAGAAATAGTATTAAAAGATGTTGCACTTCTTAACGTGCCCAAAACAAACACGGCAGAAAGGGAGTCGTCGCCTGTGTCATTATACAGGTGATTATTTATTACTAATTCTCTGTCGGAATGGATACGTTTGGGTCGAACTCTAAATTCTGTGGATATTTATATTTGCTGCCTTGTAGCAACGAAGATGATAATGATGATGACGATGTTTAATAGTAATTGTAGGAACTGGAAGAGTAGTAATAGTATCTACAAATTAAAACTTTTACTTTAATTCTTTCTTAGGAATCCGTTTGCTCGGGTCTAGAACGACTGATTTGATGGAAGGAAACTCCCTATCCCACGAGTTATCCCATATTGATATTTATTCCAACAGCTGGGGACCAGAAGACGGAAAAGGCTTTGTCTCAATGGGGAGATTCACGTCAGCTGCAATTGAACGTGGGATTCAAAATGTTCGTATATATTGTGCTTTTCATTACTAATATAATATTGTTTATATCTATTTGCTTATTTGTCATATTATATTTTCAGATTTCGTTATTGGCGGTAACATTAACACGCTTCTTATCATTGATTAATTGACTAATTGATTTTTAAGTTCGCACAAGAACGTTTTGGCTATTTAGCGTTACAATTGGTTGTATTTATACATGTTAAAAAATAATAAAAGGTATAATATCGACCAGCGATATAAAACCCCAAATAGATCAGCGCAAAATAGTAAGAGGTTGGTAACAGTCAAATATGAAGCTTCCCAATCAACGGGAAATTTAAAAAGTTAAAGTTGATGAACAGATGTTGAAAATAAGAGGCCGTATTTGCACTATATACAAATCCTTTACTTGATGGCATACAAGTTATAGGTTAAAATTAAGATTTCCTTCCTTCAGGAAATCTAAAATACAAGTGATATGTATATTATTAAAAAGTTCTTTCTTGTCATGTACATTAATACATATCACGCGTAGTTTGCAGGTCGAATTTATTGATTTATTGGTTAATTGAATTTGAAGGGCACACAAGCACATTTAGGCTATTTAGCGCCATAAAATAGGTTGTATTTATACGTGTTTAAAAATACGAAATATTTAATATCGACCAGCGATGTTGGTAACAGTAAAAAATGAAGCTTCCCAATCAACGGGAGATGTAAATGATGTATGTTGATGATAAGATGTTGAAAATAAGGAGAGGTATTTGCATTAGATAAAAATGCTTTAGGGGAAGGCATACAAGTTATAACTTAAAATAATGATTCACTTCCTTCAGGAAGTCTTAAATACAAACATTTATTACTGGCCCAATTCTGGATCCTGTTGATATTTTTACAGGTCGAAATACTCGGTCATTAAGTGCTTAACAGTGAATTGTGCATTGCAAAGACGCACTCTGGTGGATCTTCACCTTTTAGTATGTGGGAGTGGGTAATGTATGTATGACCAATTCTGATTCTTGCAATGACTACCCCCTCCCTAAGAATACTTCAGTAGGAAGGAATCCATTTTACCAATGGCATGAAGTTTGTTATTCACTGCATTATCACATGATGCCTGCCACGTCTGGCGTAAGTGCAATTTGATATTAGGTTTAGAATCACTGAATATTAGTTTAAGATCAGATGGCTCTTGGGATAGAGCCATCTTAGCAGCGCGG